>CM040245.1:98131868-98203923 GCA_022545495.1 Chrysanthemum lavandulifolium
GTAAGGAGATGAAAAGTTTTGGGAGATTCCTTTTCATCACGAAATTCTCAAGCTCTTGATTTCGAACTCGATGCCATTGTCGATTCGATTTGCTTAACAAGAATGTCATTCGGTTTTCAATTTTCACGATGAATGACATTATTATATCGCTTGCCTTACTCTTTTGGAAAGAAAGTATACCCAATTGTATCTTGAGAACTCATCAACAATGACAAGTGTATACTTCTCATCTTTGGATTGATCTAGGACCGGTGGTCCAAAGAGATCCATGTGCAGGAGGTGAAGGCAGCTTTTGATGGAGAAATTTTGTTTTGTTTTGAATGATGCTATGTGGTGTTTGCCTTTTTCACAGGCAGAGCATGGTTTATCTTTTGCAAAAACCAGTGATGGTAAGCCAAGGATTTTATTTTGTTTTGCCAAGTTGTTGATGTTTTTGAAGTTTAAGTCAGAAACTCTCTTGTGCCACAGCCAGTTGACAGTTTCAGTGGCTTTGACGAAGAGACAAGTTCCATCTTGAGAGAGTGTTGACATGTCTAAGACATAAACATCATCTCTTCTAGGAGCTATCAAAACAACTTCTTTGTTGGCATTGAAAATGGTGCCTTGTTTGTCATTGAATTGCACAATGTACTTAGCATTACATAATTGACTGACACTGATTAGATTGTATTTTAGACAATTGACATAAGCTATTCTAGAAAACTATTCCATTGCAGTTATCTTGAACCATAACCTTCATTGGGACATGATGAGTTATCACCAAATACTACCTTGGGTCCTGGCTCCTTTACATACTTGTGTAGATACTCCTTAACGCTAGTCATGCTTCTTGAGCATCCACTATCTAGATGCCAAATAGGCTCCCTGGCGTGTCTCTGCACAAATAGTAAACTGAATTAGTTTCTCTTGCTGACCCACATGCTAGTGGGCTTGGGTCTAAAGGTCTGCTTGAATTTGGCAATTGACTCATGGTAAGTGGTATGACTGGTATAATGGCACATATCACACTTCTGCTTGGGCTTGTTGGTGGATTTTGACCTTGATGAACTAGAGGAGGCTGACTTAGTTTCCTTGATTGAATCAGGAGCTTTTTCGATGGATTCCATCTTATCAGTCAGCTTCCTCACAAGTTCAGTCAGTTGTTGAATTTAGTGCCTTGGTGGGGATGAAGATGTGGAAGTCTCGATGGGATTAGACTCTTGTTGGATTGGTTTTGTTGGTCTTTTGGGATGGTTCTACCAAGTCCAGCCTTTCTTTTGGTGAATGAGGATTGAATAGCAATGGAGTAAGCTCGAGCTTGGTGCGGCACCACGAAGAGGTTTCGGGGTGGAAGCGGTGCTTGAGATTACGCTGAGACTTAGAGATGTGTTCAGTACCACCGTCACATTAGGAGTCCAAGCATACTCTTTTGAGCTTGGCTTTGTGCTCTAATATTCTTCCGTAATCGAAATTTGGAAGCTTACTCGTGGTTAACCCGCTCAATCCAATCACCGGGCTTGGGAATTGACAACATATTGGTAATCATGCCACCGACACAAATGGCTTTGGACTCGGTCTTTGTTGTGAGAGTCGGGAGATGATCTTCACCTATGACTCTCTTTTTTTTCTTTGGGGCTCCCACAACATCAAAGACCCTTGGATTCTTAGCGATCCAACTTTCAATGATATCTTTTCCTTTTAAGTTCATCTTGAAGAGCACGATTTCTTTTAACTAGTTCGGTGTTTTGAATTTGCAATGTGATGACCTCAAGCTTAGCTTGTTTTAAAAGAAGCGAGTTCATCCTACACTTGTTCAATTCGAACTTAACTTGTTGTATTTTGAAAAAGATTTAATCGTTGCTCTTCTACAAACTTAAGGTCAACATTGATATAGTTCATATAAGGCGCCAATCGAGTCATCATCCATAGAAAGTAAAATATTTACCTTCTTCATTGTGATGTTGACCCATTCTCCATTCTGGCATGATTTTTCCCAACGCCTAGCTTGTCCTCTTCTCGAGAGAGCCATCATTCATCGACTTCCACCATTTCATCGTCTGAGGAGACCGGCTCTTCATCCCGATCGAATACTTGAGAACTAGGCCCTTGTTTTTACCCCCATGCATTTACGGTGTTTGTTATTTCGAGGAGTGGCCTCAGCGAGGCTAACTTGGCTTTGACTTTCATGTACTTAGCTTCAAAATCTACGTTTTGTTTTGATCAGATTTGTTTTGAAAATTTTGATGAGGCCGATAGATTTTGGTTGAAATTTGCTAAAGCCCGAGGACCGATTTGACCACGATGGTTTGTAAGAGGGTTCAGAAATTGTTTTTGAAAAACAGTCTTTGGCAAAAATGACCTCTTTTGTGACACTTAAAACACTCAGTGTCCTCATTAGCTTTAGCATTGGAAAAACCTTTTTTTTATAAACCTCCGAGAGTTAGCAAGGAGTGCCCTTTCCTGAAATTCGATGTTCAGGTCATTTAGGTACTCCTCACTTTATCTCTCATCAGGCTCATCATCTTATTTTTCTTGAAAATCTTGAACCACATTGTTAGAATAAAAAGCAGTAGAAATTGGTGTTGAAGTGGTGGTCAAGGACTTCTTGACTTCCTGAGACTTCTTTAAGTCAGGGTATCGTCTGTTGATGAGGTTTTCCTCATAGATAAATTTCTCATATATTTCAGGAAGTTCAAGATTCTGGATATGGTTAGCATTCCTGAGTCCTTGAGAGAAATTCAACCACTTCTCAGGGAGACTATTGAAAAAACCAACATTGATTTCATGCTTGGACAACTTTACACCATCATTAGGCAGTTCATTTAATGAGTTTTGTACCGGTGTAAGTTTGAGACGAGTTTCGAGTCCTTAGCCACGAAGGTGCTATACTTAAGTTTCGTGTCCATTATCCTGTTTTCCTTGGTATCGATGGACCTTCATGACTATGGACCGTGCCATCCCAGTTTGCTTAGTCACTACGACTTATAACAAACTCCATAATATCATCGGAAGACAAGATATGATGATACTTTTGAGCCTTTGGTCTGGTTGACTACTCTTCTCTCATCCACGAGTCCATCGAGTTTCGTGTTTAGGCAAACCTTCAACAGTCTTTGGGATAAATTGACCTTCATTAATACACTTTATGTAGTAAGGTTCTATCCCAGTCAAATAGCAAAGCATTCACTTTTTCTATTTGTTAAATTTACCAACTTCGAGTCGAGGGGCAACAGCTGAATAAGCTCCACCTTTTTTGTCGACAAGTTGGGGCACATCAATTTCAGCCATTAGGATCCTGATTTAAAAACGTTTTTGAGTGGCTTAAAAAAGGTTTTATAATAAGCCGGCTCTGATACCACTTGTTGTTCCCATTTCACAATCGTATTAAAACAATTAAAAGTAATAAACAACCAGATTATGAATAATGATTGAAATCAAGTAAGTAAAAACACACTGATAAATTTTCAACGCTTATATTCTTTATTAGAAGTGAATCAAAAAGAATACATTACCCAAGTACTTGCGGAATAGTACTTGGGATTGAAATGACAAGTATGGTATCTCCTCACTAAGCTTAGGCTAAGTCTGAGCACAACTACAAAGGAACCACTGAGCTATCTCGTGACGAGTTATGTTGGAGGAGTGAAGATGGCTTGTGTGTGTGTTTTACAATTAATCCACAAGCTTAAAATCTTTCACTCCAACTCTTATGCTATTTATACAAGTATGGTTTTTAACTCTTTCCTAGAGGACAAACCGACAATTCTGAAGACAAAATCGATGTATTTTGTCTTTGTTTACATTAGCTATATTGGGTAAGTGACAAGGTGCTTTCTTCTAGTCGGTGATGACATTGAGCACGATAGTTAGCCATTCGGGAAAGTTTGACTTTGGTTGATAAGGACTTCGTCTTATCTCGATTCAAACTTATCCGACCTTATCCCGCTCATACTTGATCTTCATTGCCTTTAGTCTTCAACTTTAGTTTGTCTTGATGTAAGTAGTTGGTGAGGAGATTTGGGATTCGGTGAGTTATTGTCATCACCACCGAATCCACCATCTTCTTCTTGACTCGATCTTCACCCCTTAAGTTCCGCCTTCTTGGTGGAGAGACTTCTTCTTTGCCTCTTCTTGAGTATCCCGAAGATAGCTCACTGAGAGACTATGCGCTCAGTGACTTGTTAGTGTTTAAGAGACTAAACACTTAGGGTATTTTCTATTCAAATCCTAGACTTAAGGGGTTTGGGTATTTGCTGAACCCAACACTTTTGTTTTAAGAACAAACCTTGTGGGTTTTAAAAGAGAATATTGAGGTCTTTTTTTGTTCTTCTTTTATGTTTAATGTATTGCATGTGTTGAGAATGACAATTGGGGAGTGACTGTGAGATGTTTCGAACATGTGTAGGACAGATGTGTTTCGAACACTTCCTTGGTTCAGCTTGATGTTTCGAACATCATTTAGTTCAGCTTGATTTGGCATAAGATCATCATCACTAATACCAAATCAAGCTGTTGGATTTCAGATTTAAGTTTTGGAAGCTTGATTAGATTGTACATTGTGGTTAAATGATTGTATATATTGGTGAAATGGTGATTTAAATAGTGTATTAATTGTATGTGTTGAATATTATTTTTTTTAGTTTTATTTGTGCTTTAAATACTTGTAAATTATGCTTTTTTACTTGTATTTGCTTAAAATCTATTTTAGGTAGTCTTAAAAATTTAATATGAGAGAAGGTGCAACATGCATTATAAGTAGTATAGATAACATATCCATTTATTAGTCAAGTTGCACAATATGCAAAACACGTGCATGCCATTACTCGATTAATCAAATGCCTTATAATCAAAGAAAATCACATTATAAATAAATCACATATATATAAGAAGTTCAATTTTAAACTTACATACACATTATGACATTAGTTACTTTGCTGATTGTGGCGTAGGTATACAAATTAAGTCAAGTAAGACATATTTTTCTTATACTTCATGATTGTGAGGTTTAGAGTTTTAATACATCTTACTCGTTTGAAATGTTGTAATATATGCTAATCGTATAAAGTAGTCATAGCAGGGATGTGTTCAATATATGGTTTAAGAGTAAGCCTCATCTTTAATAACAATATATGTAAAACACATTGTATAATAACTATTAATATTATGATACACATAGACACATACTATTTGCAAGTACATAAGTATATAATAATTTACTTATTTTCAAATAATGTCTGCCTCTTATGTACGTGAAAAGAATAAATAGTTGACTTTATAAGTCATTAATATTTAACCTTTTATGTATTAAACTTACATACATTGCGTTTGCAAAAATTAGTGTCTAATCAAAACAAATTTTGTAAGATATGAGATTTGTCGAAACAGATATAACAATAGTATAACTATTAATCCTTGTTTCCAGATATAAATAACAACAATATAAACTTAGGGCATCCGTTATAGTGATTTCATGAAAAAGTTTAATACACATGGTTTATAATTTCGTTTAACTATAGTAAGTTGATGTTTCTTGTTCATGTGGAATGAAGAGGTCTGAAATCTTGAACCTTTTCATAATCTAATGCATTTTTAATTGTTAAGCATTTTATAAACTGGAAAGGTTTATACATATTGCAACAAGGTTTATAAAATCAAAAGCTTTATAACTTAATGATTTAATTAATATTTTAAACCTTTTAAAAGGTCCATCATTGTGGATGCTCCTATAAAAACATATAATTTGTGTGATCTTTATTCTTTAATATTATAAAACAATTACTCATGAACGTGTAAAATATCAATCATCAATTTTTATATAAACTGGTAAACATTATCAGTGATAACGATAGACCCATTATGAATAATATTCAAATACACTCTCTGCTAATAAGATTTATACAAAAAAATATGTTTGAAACTTGCGATCTAATCTATCAATGAATTTACTTTTGTTTCAGGCAATAAACAAATCATTTTTTGTATGCTTTACGGTTTAACAAAATTAAGAATGTAAAAAAAAATCACTTACAGAATGAACGAAGTAACTCTTAGGAATTTTTTATATAAAACATTCATTCAATATTATGCAACATTTGCATTTTTTCTTTTTCGGTGATAAAATTTTACATACATCAAACTCAATTAATTAAATACCATCAAATAATATATCTGGGTTATTCAAGAGTACCTGTGGTGCGTGATTAGACCTTAACATGTACGTGGGGATCAGTTTCTACTTTGAAAAACAAAACTATGAACCGATACATAAAACCATAACAACTAATAGCATGCACAACACTATGAGATCCATAACAAACTTAAGAATCTAAAATAAATAACATCATGCAATGAGCATAGAAAAAGATGTATTGATGCATAATAATAAGTAACATATAAAAACCGACACTTACTAAAACGAAACAATTAAAACAAGTTTAAATCAGTTAAGGGTATCTAATAAGTAGACAATTACAAGTAAGTGGTATACAATTTTGTTTAAAATAAGCATTAATATGATCTAACAGTTTAATTAATAGCATGTATTTATTACTGTCAAAGTGTCAAGATAGTGAGCAGAACGGCATGACATACCTCAATTTTGACGGTGGCTTTCAAATTTTCTGTTAGACCTAGCGTGCTCAACCTTTTCGAAGTTCACAATCGTAAAGCGTGCTGATAACGTGTTGTGAACAAGAATCGAGGGAATGAAAAATATTTTTCAATTAATGCAAATGGTATATATAGATAAATATTAGGGTAAGAACTGTTAGGAATTAGAAATTCTATAGTGAAGAGTCGGTCACCCCAAATATAATCTAGCATAAGTTAGCTCGTAGACATATCGTTATTTACTTGATTATTAGTTAGTTATTAGTGTAGCTTAGACTAGTGCAACACCGTGGAGGAATGACGGGTCTTTACCCACTGTATGTCTGATCCACAGCCCGAAGGAGGGCGTGACTCTTTGTATAAATAACCCTCTCCTCTCAAGGGAGAGGGTTGAATGTTCACTTGGAATCTAACCTTCCATGAGTTTTCTCTTACTAGAACATCTCCCTTTCTCTCTCTAAAACTTACATACGCCTCTCTTGGTTGTGCTTTAGTTTAATTGTGAAATCCTATATCCTACAATTGGTATCAAGAGTCATGGTTTGATCACTAATCTTTCATGCTCTTTGTTTTGGTGGATTTCATAAGGTTTTTGGGGTATTAAGTATTTAGGAGAGTTTGAATCATTTGGACAAATTCTAGTGTTAAAGGTTGAATTTTGCTTGTACTTTTGTGTTTAGGATCATCATATGTGTTTATATTTTGAATTGGAAGGCTTAAATCATTGTGGTTTGGTCGCTTTTGAGTGATATAGTGGGTATTTGTGATAAATGTACAAAGCGAGTTGAGTCTCGTAGTTGAGTTTCTTGTATGCGAGTTACTTCTTCATTAGAAGCGAGTTGATATATGCGACTTGGCTATTTAGCGAGTTGACTTTTTATGCGACTTAGGTTCTAAGCGAGTTGTTTCTTTAAGCGACTTGGGTTCTAAGCGAGTTGTTTCTTTAAGCGACTTGAGTTCTGAAGCGACTTGCTATTAAGCGAGTTGATTCTTAAAGCGACTTGGTTCATTAAGCGAGTTGATTGTGTTGCGAGTTGATACTAAAGCAAGTTGGCTATTTAGCGACTTGTCTATTGAGACATTTTACTTCTTGTTACTACGCTTTACGGTTGTTCTTTTGATTTTGTAAAATCCCGTGAAAGAATCTATTTCCCGGTTTAATCAAAGAATTATAAAATCCCGTAAAGTCCAACATTCATGGCTCACTCCAATGATTCAGTAATCGCTAAAGTGCTCAAACTATATGACTCAGTGGACTGCAGACAAAGTATGTTCTATTCAGAATGCTTGACCTTAACAGATTCAACAAATGATGATCTAAACCCGTCATACTTTGAGTCCAATCCAAATGAACCTCAGCAGAAATTACATATTGAATGCAGTATTGAACCTTATTTACTGCTTCATTCTCATATATCACAAGTGTTATCCACATCCATGGATCGAACATGCAGTGCCCTTTTCCGTCAGGATTTACCTTCACTAAAGAAAACATTGTTAAAATACCTTGAACAATTGAAAAACCAGCTCATCAACGGGAAAATAATAAAAATTGATTCCATGGCTGTACTTCAGATGATTCGCAAACAATTTCAGCCATTCATCAATGAGGAATATTCAGCAGACTTCGATCAACATGCGACTGGAATTTCTTTCAAGAAACATACCGGAATGGAAATTCATGAGTTCATGAATACATTTATCCAACTTATGGATAATGTGGAAAAGTACATTAAGGAAGCTCCTCAAGAGGATGATTATATGAATGAGTGTCAGGTGCAATTAAGTGAAAGTTGTGATAAGTTGGGTAATGTTTCAGTTGAAAGGTCGGGTGTTGCTGATTGCAGAATATCTGAAACAACAATTAATGATGTAACCAGCTCTTCAGTTACTCTTAACACACAAGAAGTGGATGCTGTGATCAGAAAGGTAAATGAATGTCGGGTACAATTAATAAATTGTAGTGTTGAGACCAGTAAGGCATCGGGTGATGGATCAGTTGACACTGAATACAGAGGCTTAGAGACAGATAAGCTTGAAACAGCCAGTAGTTCAGTGACTCTTGTTACTCATGATGTGGATGCAAATATCAGACCTACAAATGAACATGTGTCATGTGATGAGGTACCCTTATCTATTCAACATAATGCATCTGCTATTGTACCTAAACATTCTGATCTTAATGCTGAACATGAGTCTGATAAAATTGATATGGTTGAGACTGAGTCTGTATGTTTTAAAACTAATGATATGGTTTCAAAAAGGGCATTTGATGAACTTTCTTGCAAATATTCAATTCTTGAAAACACCGCATTTCCTTGGAAATTGCACTACAAAGAAAAGGAAGAAAATTCTCTTGTTTCAAATGCATGCACTAATCCGAATTCCTGAATTTCGTGAATTTTTGAAATTAATCAATTAAAAACACAGATTCTAGACAAAGACTCAACCATTTGTAACCTGAAAAAACAAATATCAGACATTCAAATGAACATGAATACGGATATTAAATATGAAGCTTGTGATGCAATTAAGTCTAGGAATGAGGAACTAGCCCTATGTGTTGCTAAGAGAAAATGAATCCTTGAAGAAGAATTTTTTGGAGTGTAGGACCAAACAGATAGATAAAATCAACTCCATGACATCTGACATAGATGCCCTCAATAACCAAATTCAGGATAAGAGTTTCATTATCGTTGCGTTAAAAAATGAGCTTAGGAAGAATACGGGAAATAGAGTGAATACTAAGTTCGCAAAACCATCAACATTGGAGAAATCAACTGTTCATAATGCCACTAAACGCCCTGTAACTAGGCAGCCCAATGCATTTAAGATAGAAAGATTTAAAGCATCGAAATCTAAGCCTGCCCCCCAAGTTGAAAATAATATAGTTTTGTCGAAACCAGTCACTTCGCTAATTCATTCCAACTTGAGGAATGACAATTCCCAGCAGAAGGCTCAGAAATCTAAGATCAGGAATTTAAGGAGTCAAATGACAGACCAATCCACTAAGAAGCAAATTAAATGCGAAAGGACCAATGGTCAGAACAGGAATCTAGCCTCATCTAACGTTGTTAGCAGTTGTTTTAAGTGGATTCCTACTTGTAGACTCTTTAAGTTTACGGGTACCAAACGGACTTACTCACCTAGAAGTTGTCTTAGGTGGATCCCCACGGGAAAAACCTTCAAGAATGTTGAACTTAAAGAGATGTCCATTAATGATACTCCTAGACCGATTGTACTACATCAAAATTGAGAATATACATCACTAACCCATCTATTTGCAATACTACATGTGCTATTAGTGCAAAGTGTCCTCAATCTGCTTCGGGTATAATGCTCAATTCATTCATGAACATCATGACATGGTTTCCATCGGGCGAAGAATGCTCACTCTGGAATGGTAGCATGTCATAATTGATATACCTACATCGACGACTCTGATCCCCTCTTCGGGACTCGTACTTATTAAGTCTTGTGTAAAATATATATATATATATATATATATATATATATATATATATATATATATATATATATATATATACATATTCAAATTTTATATTTTCTATTATTTCACTCATTTTTTCTCTAGTTTCATCATCGATAACATCTACGGTCCTAGAAATGTCATTCAACAATGACACGGGATTTTAGATGAAGTTCGAACAGTGCCGTTAAAACCTTTTATTTTATTTGTTTTTATAATCTCATACTTTAGCTGTAGTAATCTCATAATACTATGTCAATCAATGATTACTCACTATCTCGTATCATTGATTGAGGGGGAGAATTGTGCACCTTTAGTTGATTCAGTACATTGCTTGATTAATCATCTGCACTCTTATTTGTGTGCTTTGGCTGTTGCATGCTATGTGGTGTTAATTTATGATTCTTAGTATGATAAAAGGTGGTTTGCTATGTGATGATTTTTTAGTCCAGTCTTTATATTAAGCGAGTTGCTATATGCAAGTTGCACTAACATGTATGCGTGTTGCCTGTCGCCTATGCGATATGTCCAGATTCAACGTATCCTATGCGAGTTGCATATGCGAGTTGACTATGCGTGTTATCTTTCATCATATGCGAGTTGCCATATGTGACTTGCTTCATGTCTATAATGTATGCGAGTTAGCATTTATATGTTGACCAACCATTGTTTGACCAAAGCGAGTCGATGCATGCGAGTTGCCATATGCGACTTGCTTCATACATTGTAATGTATGCGAGTTGACTATGGTATTGTAATGTATGCGAGTTACTATATAACCTAAGCGAGTTGTTGGATGTGAGTTACCATATGCTACGTATCTCATATGTCTTGTAGTATGCATGTTGATTTCCAACTATTACTTATGTGTGGTGTGTTATGCGAGTTGCTCAAATTGTTGTTCCAAAGCAAGTTGCAGTGTGTGATTTAATATATATCTTTGTCAATATTGCTTATGGTATTATCTATTTTGATGTCTTCTCCCAAATGTTATCCTACACCCATGAGTTTCTGCATACTGATCACATTTTTCTGAGTGCCGCATCCTATGTCTCCATATATGTCATATCCTTCTTCTCGAAACTCTAAATGTTGGGTTATAAATTGGTCATAATATGTATCGACTTAACCTAACAATTTTCACGGATATGGTTTGTGTTGTATGTGTAACTTTTAGATCTCAATGGTCGACATCACATCCTCGATGTTCCTACCGCCTCGCACCAACCGTCACCTTGGTCGATGAAGAATTACTTCCTCGCATGGAATGGGTGTCAATTGCTAAGAGCAACTGCTTCTTAGACGTAGATAGAGGGCAACATAATCCTACTTACCGTCTGGCTGTCGACATCTTGAAGGATACTGTCAGGACCGATTACTATAATATTTATGTGGTTTGGAGGTCGGGGTTGGTGGAAGAAGATGAAGATCTTCATCCTTTTTAGTGAGAGAAAGTTAGAGAGAGGAAGGAGAAAACACAAAGTTTATTGATAAGAACAAAACAATACAACTAGCCAAATGATTCACCTCACCCCTCATGGAGAGTCATGAGGGGTATATATAGGCCCTATCTTTGCCACTTAAATGATACTAGTCCCTAAGGGCAAAGTATACTACGCGTCTAGTCCAATTCACGTAAGTGACGTTATCTTTATAAAAAAGCGAGGCTAACAATCTCCCTCCAAGATAGCGTCACACGTGAATGGTTACAATGAGACCTATAGATACAAAACAAATTAAATTACAATAGTAATGAACAATGTTGACTTTCTTGAAGCGCAGAGTCTCTATAGTCTAGATACTGAGACAAACTTGAAGTTTTCCCTTCCGATGATCTCGGCATTAGATCTTCTTGTAGCTCTAAACTTCAACTGTAACGGTCTAGTTAGGTTATTACTCCCTCCTAACTAGTGATCCTTTTTTCTTTTTTTCTTTCTAGGCTCCCTCCTGAACCGACAACACTCTTCTAACACGCAGCGGAGAAAGTAAACTCTTGATCGTACAATGGTTGTCGTTCTGGGAACATCGTAACAACATAACTCACTTAGTATTGCATCCAAGTTGGTAAAAGCCCGATGTACACACACTACTTCTCCTTCTTCGCCTTAAGCAAAATCCTTCGTAATCCAATCACGGAAGATGAAATACCAACTTCTCCCTCCTGATGGTTGCGAGCTATCGGAATCATCATAATGTTACGTACATGCCGTATTACCTTCTTGATGCAATATTAAAACATCATAGCTTGATCATAATTTACGTGAGAATATGTCGCAAAAATACTCTCAATATACTTCTCTCAAACCAACCTTTTATCGAACCTCCTGAGAATTCACCGGCTAATAGTAATGACCACATATGGAGATAACCCGATACGACTAACTTGAAAAGGAAGTAAACATCCCAACTTTGTGACTTACTGCTTGTTCTAAATTTTGAACAATCCACAACGCCGTGTGACATCGAGCACTACAACGTAACTCCTTAAAGTGATGGTTACACACCGTGAGCACTACAACGTAACTCCTTACCGTTATAACAGTTGTCAAATTTCATAATGTGCTCCAACAAGTTATCTTGAGACATGCATCCAACCAACCAACGTCTCAAAGATAAAGAAGTCCACCCGTGAAATGTCACTTCAATTCCGCATCAATAATACCGTACAAAAACCCCGTAGTCATATTTCAAATTTCGCGCAAGCCGTGAATATTATATCCTCCGTGAAAATATACCATACCAATAATACCATTCATTTTCAAATATTATCAAAAAATTATTGTCCAAGAATAAACCTTGAATAATAACTTTTGATAAAGTTCACTTTGTGCATCTTATTCATGACCACGTTTTGCCTAAGCAGACACCAGCCCAAATCCAAGTCTTTGATAGCAGCCTATGCAAACCGTTTGAATTGCTGAGGCCCATACGATCCAATCCAGATATACATGATGACCGGTTATAAAATAAACGTACACACCTTTAGACCTAAATCTACTAACCCTAAAATACATCTTGACAGAAATGTACGCCTCCTGCTTATCTTTTTCTCTCCTAACGCAACTGAGAAAAGAAAAAATACTCTCCCACCAATCTCTAGCATCAAAGTAAATCGAATCTCCTTTAATAAACATCAAATCGAAGAACAAACCTAATTCCCACCCATCCTATAATGAATCTGTTTCACCAATACGAATCAAGACGAATCGAGAAGGCATTTTGAAGGCTTCAAGATCATTAGGATATGGTCTCGGGTAGGTATTGTTATGGTTGTTGTCGATTTCTTTTTCCTTTATAATTCTTGAACGAAATAAAGAAACGGAGATAACAAATATTGTTATATTCTTTCTTTCACTTCGAATAATATCACGATAAGATCGATGAAGAAATTGATTCATTTGTAATAGTCTTGAAAAGATTAAAAAAAGAATCAAAAACTGAGATTACTTGTATATTTTCTTTTTGAGTCTTGATTGAATGAGAGATGGGGAGAAATATGTGAGGGTATATTGAAGTGAGTCTAGGTCTAGGATTGGTTTTGGTTTTTGTTAGAATCGGACTGATGATGTTGTCAAAGACAGAGGTCGAGTCTTTTGTGGTAAATGGTATTTTGTGGTCGAGCGGTCGTTTTTACGCGTAACCTTTCTTTTCTGCTAATTACTTTCTTACGCATAACATGCTTATGCGTAGGCATACGCGTAACATTGCTTATGCGTAGCCTATTCTTATGCGTAAGCCTAGGCTTATGCGTAAGAGCATATGCGTAACTTTTCATACGCGTAACTTCACAGCTACGCGTAACACCTTTGTAGATTTCCCTTACGCGTAAGTTTAGGGTTTTGACCCTTTGACTTTTTCCGACGAGTTTTTCCGACCATGTTATTCCGTTAAGCTTCATACGTTACCCAGAAAAACATAAAAACTGCTTCTGTTTTGACTAGTAAGACCATGAAGATGACAGTTGACCAAAGTTTGACCACAATATTATTCACGATATGGTAACAAAAAAGTCTAAAGATTGATACTGTTTGGACCAGTTATAGACCAAGACAGTTAACAAATGATAAAATAGATGACTTTTTTGTTTGGACCAAAATAAGGATACCAAAAACATGTATTAAAACTGTTATACCCACAAATCGGAAAAAAATTTTCCGACCACATAAAAAGCGCAAAAACAGTTAAAAAACATGTATAAAACCAACATAAATCAACAAACAACAAACTTGGCTCGTTATACCAATTGTCAGGACCGATTACTATAATATTTATGTGGTTTGGAGGTCAGGGTTGGTGGAAGAAGATGAAGATCTTCATCCTTTTTAGTGAGAGAAAGTTAGAGAGAGGGAGGAGAAAACACAAAGTTTATTGATAAGAACAAAACAATACAACTAGCCAAATGATTCACCTCACCCCTCATGGAGAGTCATGAGGGGTATATATAGGCCCTATCTTTGCCACTTAAACGATACTAGTCCCTAAGGGCAAAGTATACTACGCGTCTAGTCCAATTCACGTAAGTGACGTTATCTTTATAAAAAAGCGAGGCTAACAGATACCAACTTCTTTAATGCCCTAACCAAGCGTTGAACTATCTCATCCATCTATCTTCAGCAATTCTGGAAAACAGTTACTTGGGATAAGATTTCTGCGTCATACTCGTGTAAGCTCGAAGACAAATGGTATGATATCTCGGTTGACACACTCAGGGATGCTCTTCAGATCACACCAAGAAACCCTTCCAACAAATTCAACACTCCACCCTCCATTCATGATATCTTAAACTTTGTCGTCGAATTGGGATACCCGGAAAAAATAACCAAAATTTCATCACTCATCAATGCAGAAATATATCAACCATGGAGATCAATCGTCACAATCCTCAACCAATGCCTAACCGGTAAAACATCGTGATGTAGACGAGTTCGAACTCCCATTATGCGATTCGTGGGGAATAGTCAAAGGAAAAATATTGACTTCACGAACTTATCTCGGGAAGAATTCATCTTGTCCTTGGACACATTTATCTCTGATAGAATTAACTCTGAGAATAAAGTCAAAGGAAGAAAAAGTCTTGGTAAAAGAGTGATTCCCAGCATCAGATTCTCAAAGCTCATTATCCATCATCTGTAACGATGTTAGCCTTAATAGTTTTTATTAGAAGTGATGGTCATTCACGATTAGGAACTTTGTAACGTGTGTTAGATATCGTGATAGAATAGTCAACGGGCTCGTGGAGTGGGCTAAGCTAATTGGTTAAATGTTAAGGTATGCTAAGCCGTGTATAAGCTTAAGCATCCCAAGCCCAATCCAAGTCCACGAAAAGCCCAAGCAAAGCCTTTTAGGGTTTTAAGTTACTTGTACTATAAATACCCCTCAAATGGTCATTTGAGGGGTGTGCTTGAAAGTGTGTGTGTGTGTGTGTATTTTCTCTCTCAAGGAATATACAACTTTATTGTGTTTATCTTATCCTCTCACATACACGATTTATAAACATCAAGTCACCATCTCTTCTTCATCTTTTCTTTCTTTGTACGCTTTACGTTTGTGTTGGGTTTCACGAGTTCTACGCTTAACAGTGGTTAACGTGTTGGTACTTTGTGATAAGGTTGATATTCGTAGTGGTCCTACAATTGGTATCAAGAGCCTAACAATGGTTTAGGAGTGTTTGGTTGAAGTTTTTGTTTGTGTAGTATACGCGTAGTTTCTTTCTCAAAGATTCACGCATAAAACTTTTATTTTTGCACTTAAATCTTCAAGATTCTTATGGTCTAAGGTTTATATAGTGTTAAAGATTCTAGTTTTGTCAAAAAGTTCGAAGCTTTACGCGTTTTGGTTAAGTTTTAAACTCATTTTTGGTTAGTTGGTCATTTCTACTCGTAACTTTTCTAGGCACTTTGGGTGAAAAAGGTCAACATTTTTTGGTTATTCGAGTGTTTTTAAGGATATCTGTGCAAGCGAAATTGTTTGAATCGTTGGAAATTTTTTACGAGTAGGTCAGAACCCTAGTTCTACGCGTAAGAAAGTCAACTACGATAAGGTTCTACTCATAACGTTTTGGTGCGATTCTTCAAGCTTAACGGTGACTCGGTCTTCCTCACTTGGATAAGTTTGTGGAACACTTGACTTTTGGATATCCCTTACGCGTGACGGTGTAAAGGATTTTGGTTCTTAACCATAGTTTACGATAAGCTAAAAGCTTACGAGTAACTCCACGATAACTTCACAATTACGCGTAAGGTTTACGAGTAACTTTTGTCTCACGCATAAGCTTAAGGTTACGATAAGATCCCACGCCTAAGGAATCCTACGCCTAAGTCGACACGCATAAGATCATACGATAAGATCCCACGCCTAAGCCTCGCTCACTCGTAACTTCGCTTTTTCGCCTAACCTCTTTCTACGCATAAAGGTTTAAAAAAAAAAAAAAAAAAAAAAAAAAATTGGCGGAAAACTTGAGTAAAATTTAAATTTTTGAGGAGACTAAACGTTCAATTTTTACGCGAGATTCAAATTTTAGTTTAACTGTGAAAATTTTGGTCAAAAATTCAAATTTTTGGGCCTAAATTCAAAATTTTCGGGTCAAATTTGGCGTCAAAATTGTCATAACTCAAATTTTTCATGCGATCTTAGAATTGATTTTTATCGTGAATTTCAAATTTTGGGCGAAAATTTTTTAAGAACCAAGGTTACGAGTACGACTTTCAGAAAAACCTCAACTGAGCTTAATCTTCATCAACCACAACTCCTTTATCGTTGAATTGATCCTACATCAACTTTATCAGATCATACCTTCATCAATGGCAACTCAACAAGACATTCATGCGGTAGGAAAACCGACCTCCTATGTTGGCAAAAGGTGGTTATCTTCAATGGACAAGTCGAATGCTCCGCCACATCAAGACCAAACCTAATGGCAAACTCATGATTAAATCCATTCATGATGGACCCTTCAAGCCTCGACAAGTTCATGTACCGAAATGCTGATGCAACACCTCCCGTCCCACCATCTTCTCGTCTTTAATACGAATCAATACACCGCAGAGGATCGAGAAACAAGTCAAGCAGATGACATGGCAATTCATATTGTCCAACGGGTTTACCAATAGACATCTTTCTTGTCAGAGACAGCCAGAAACCGCTTTTGATATGTGGGAACGTGTTAGACGACTTTGTCATGGAATGTAAATTGGTCAACAAGACATGGAGAACAAGTCGCTAGCCGAATGGGAAAAGTTTACTTACCCGGGAGAATCCATTGAATCCTACTATGGAAGGTTTTGCACTTTGATGAATGAGCTAATCGAAACAAGTCGACACCCGTAACTATCGCTCAAAACATCAAGTTCTGAACAATCTTCCGGAAGAATGGGGACGATATGTAACTATTGTCAACCAAATAAAAGACCTTCATCGGTGAACTTTGATCAATCGAATGATTTTCGAAACAAAACAAAGTCAAGTCAATGAAGTCGGAAAGAAAGATTGGCAAAGAATCATGATCCATTGGCACTTAATGCAAAGACTCAACCTTGGTGAATACACAACAATAAGCTTCATCATCTTCCAACAACAACTTGCAAAGAATACATACAACAACCACAACAACAACTCTATCCACGTAACAACAAGTCATTCAACAACAAGATCCACAATACCAGAACAAGGAATCACCGATCTCGAATCGATCAAGAAGACCCTATGTCCCAAATACTTTCTCTCTTGGGTAAAGTAATCAAAGGTCGCTATTCCACACCTACTAACAACAACCAAAGGATATCATCAAACACTCGCAGCAGGCAAATTGCAGTAGGGTGTGAATATGGGTAATCAAGGACAAATGGTTGGAGTTATTGGGAATCGCGAGGATATGCTCTTTGGATTTCGCATGGGTAATCAAGCGGTTCCGTATCGGGGTAATCAGTTGGGTCGAGAATGTTGGAAATCGATGGGATGTAATGTTGGGAATAGAGTAGTGGGTAATCGAATGGGAATGTTGCGCTCAAATCATTGGGAATTATGGAAATGTGAATCGTGGTAATCAAAGTTAAGTGTTATAACCGTCAAGGAATAGGTCACATGGCACGAAACCGTCCCACTAAGCCGCACAAGAAGAATCTCGAGTTTCTTGAAAGCTATCTGTCATAGCACGAAGCAAGAAGCGAGGATGCGGTTGTCTTCGAGGAAAATGATTTTTCGCTATTGTGGATGATTTGGAAGACCTCGAGGAACTCAATGCAACCGCATCTTCATGGCAAATCTTGAGAGACTAAGCACGACATCGACGACGCACCTCCCGCCTATGACGCCAACGCAGATGTCGAGGTACCAATCATTGATCCATGTCATAACAATGTCATATTAGATGTGTTTACTCATGACGAGCAGCATCATGACGCCAAGACCCACTTATGATACATACCGACAATCCGAGGTTGTAGCAATACGAACTCGAAACTCGGATGTGGATCCTAGCGGAGGGCGTGTGGCACAAAATCTGAGACCGATGAGGAAACACGTGCTTATGTTGAATCTTTAATCAATCAATGTGGCATTGAAGTTGAGAAAGTTAGAACGGTCAATCGCGATGTTAAGGCCGCGAATTCTAAATTGACGGCGAGCTTGAGAGTTACAAAGAGAACGCCAGAGCCTATGAATTTCATACAAACAAAATGTCGAATTAGAAATTGGTTATCGAGATTACATTTTAAGAGAAAATATTTGCAACTCAAGTATGACACACTTGATGTGAATCAATTTGAAAATCAAATCTTTAAACAAGGAAATTTCTCGAACTAAATGACCAACTTTCAAAACAAAAAGAAACATATTCGATCTTGAAAAAGAAGAAGAAGTTGATAATCGATTTTGCAAAACGAGAAGATTCTCTTCTTGATGAGATTCTGGATAAAACTAAAACGATCAAAAAATTGGACAATTTACTTCTTACAACGGGTCATTCCGCTAAGACAATCAAGATGCTTTCTAATCAAGTAAATCCGATTTTTCATACTTCGCAAAAAATGGCTCTTGGTAACTCACCTCCTTGTTTTCTCAAGAAAGCTCAGATAGAACGGAATGTGTTGAACAATGGAAAACCATTGCATGAACCTATAATTGTGCATGATTCTCTTGAAACGTTAGAACTATCTGAGGAGAGTAGATCTAAAATGAAACAAAAACATCCGGAAATCAAACCGATTGATTATAACAAATGGAACCAAATTAATGTTCTTCCTTTTGTTTCTCAAAAAGGACAATCAAAGTTTTCCACCACACAAAGTGTTTCATACAAACAATCAACACCAGTTTCAAAATCTATTTCAAAACCAGTAGAAGTCTCAAAATCTCTTTCGAACATTAAACAAATGTCTTCAAACAATCCTTTTAACACAAGTGATACGAGAAGTATTTTAGAAAATGTGAAAACTAGAATTGCGGATCTTCAAGAGATCATAAAACTAAAACCAACATCACAACAAATATCCGGTTTAATAGTTTTGATAATGAACAAAAAGTTTTTGAAACTCAAATTGCCCTCGGTGAATAACATCAACTCAAGGGTAATTCATTTTGAACAAGCGTTTTGAAAGAAACAATGACTTTGTCAAGGACCATAAATCCTCGGTAAAGCAAGCTAACGATCGTGTTGAACAAATCAAAGTTTTGGAAAATTTAAATGACTCTCTTCAAGATGTTCGACTCATCGATATTATGTCCATCATTTTGCAAACATATTACGTTGAAGATCATGAAAGACTCGATCGAGACCTCCAAAATTGTTTCAAAATATGAAAAAGCACTTGAGAAACTTGAAAAGAAAATATCTCATATTTTAAACAACTTGATCGAAAAATGAGGAATGCAAGTATGACAAGCTGTCGTATGAGCGTGCCTACAATGACATGAAAGCAAAAATGATCTTTTGAGGGCTCATTGGAAAGTCAAACAGAAAGGTAGTGGAAATTGTGATTACAAAACCATTGACTCAGAGAAAGCAAATGTTCCCAAACCGGTCTCCAAACCAAAAATGTCTGTTTCTATGCCTCCTACAAAAGTCAATGAGAAAAATGTTTCATCAAAACCAGTCACTCCACCTGCCTTGCCTAAACAAAATGTTGAAAAAGGGAAAGCGGTTATCGAGAAACCAAAAGTTTTAGCACCTGGCCTTTTTAAGATGAGTACCACTAATGCGTCTTCCTCCACATCTAAAACATATGGAACAAACGACATAAGTTTAGAAAAGCACTCTAAAGAGACTAGGAAAGCTGAAACCACCTCCCTTCATAAATATGTGAATCCTAATGCGTGTGTCTTACCTTCTACAGGACTAGAAAGCACCTCTAGGAGCAGCAGACTAAAGCCTAAGAGCAATACAAGGAACAATAGATTCTCGCATGCCTCTAAGAGTAGTCGCTTGAATAATGAGAAGAAAGTAGAAGAACACCCTAGGAATTTACCGCTTTGTAATAAGAAAGACATTTCATCTGAATGTAATGAACCAATGAAATCGCTAAGTTTAATGAATCTGTTGAATCTGTTTGTTTAACTTCATAGAAATCTTTAACTCTGCTCATGATGATTGTGTTTCTAAGAATGAGATTGTTAAGCTGTTAAGAAGAATGTTCCCAAAAGAACTTATGCTAAGCGAATAGGAAGACTAGTTGCGAGACTTAGGCTTTACACTACCGATAGAGAGCATAATGTTTACTTTAGGGATGACATTTGAAACCAACGGGTAGAACATTCACCTCGAGAATGGTAGAATGAGTAATGCACTGTCTTACCAATAGATGACTTCTATGAGTGTGATCGATTTTACCTCTAACCCAAAGGAACCAAAATCAAACGGTTTCCAAAATCTTCTTCTTACAGAATTGGCGTGTTATCGAAATATGTCTTTTGATCGTCGACTCGGGTTGCTCCAAGCACATGACCGGAATCTGAAGGCTGCCGATCAATTTCGTCTGAAATTCATGGAACCGTCGTTTGGAAATGATCATGTAGCAGCTATCATGGGTTATGGAGATCTACCTTTGGAAATTATTTAATCACTCGGGTTTACTATGAAGGGTTGGGACACAATTTGTTTTCGATCAGGCGATTACGTGATGCAGATTTAGAGGTTGCATTTAGGAAAAATGCTTGCTTCGTTAGAAACTTGGATGGCACTGATCTCTTAACTGGGAATCGTGATGCAAACTTGTATGCTATCGACATAAACCAAATGGCCTCTTCATCACCAATATGTCTTATGACACGAGCATCTGGAACACAGTCCTGGTTGTGGCATAGAAGGTTATCTCATCTCAATTTCGACACCATAAACAATCTTGCCAAAGACAACATCGTCAACAGACTTCCAAAGTTCAAATACACCAAGGATCACTTATGTCCATCATGCGAACAAGGAAAAAGCAAAAGAGCATCATATAAACCCAAACCCGTACCTAGTTCGGAAGCAAGGTTGCATATGTTGCACATGGTCCCAATGAGAGTTGAAAGCATTAATGGGAAAAAGTATATTCTTGTTATCGTCGATGATTATTCGAGATATACATGGGTTAAGTTTCTGAGATCAAAAGACGAAGCACCAGGCATCATCATTACCTTCGGGAAACGTATTCAAGTACTTCTTCAAGCTCCGTAAGAGTTGTAAGAACGGATAACGCACGTAATTCACAAATCGGGAGTTAAGAACTTATTTTGAAGATGTTGGAATTACACATCGACATCGGTTGTTAGAACTCCACACAGAATGGGGTAGTTGAAAGGAGAAATAGAACTCTTGTGGAAGTCGCTCGCACAATGCTAATTTATTCTAGTGCACCGTTATTTCTATGGGCGGATGTTGTTGCCAACGCTTGTTTCACTCGTAACCGATCCCTAATCCATCCAAGATTCAATAAAACCCCATATGAGCTTGTAAACAATGTAAAACCGATATCTCTTACTTTACGTGTTTGGCGCCTGTGCTATCCGACGAACGACGAGAGAAGATCTAGGTAAATTGAAAGCTAAAGGTGATATTGGAATCTTCATTGGATATTCGAGATAACTCGAGGGCATTCTGGGAGTATAATGTAAGAACTAGGAGGATCATGGAGCGATGAATGTGAAATTTGATGAACTTTCACATATGGCTTTCGAGAGACTCGCTCTAGAACCCGCACTAAACCAAAGACTTACGGACACATCGATTCGGGACTCGTACCTCAAAGAGCTCAATCAACTTCGCTTGACAATCCTAAAGAACAAGAATGGGAAAATTTCTTCGAGTTAATGTTCGATGAATACTATGGTGGAACTCGACAAATGCATCAAACCATCATTTCGCCGCACCCGCTCAAAATCATCCTCCACCACCAATGTGAAGATGCATCTACAATGGTCGAAACCAATGCACCAACTCCATCAACATCATCTACATCTACTCAAGTTCTTGCACCCGTTCTACCAACAGTTGATGAGCAAAACCAAAACCAAAACGATGCAACGTTAGATGAAGACTTATTTGAAAACCCGTTTGCTACGGAATCAGCTGAATCATCTTCATGCTTACGAGAACCATCTAACTCGCACACGTTTAACCAACGGTATCCTTCTACTCTGAAGTGGACAAAAGACCACCCAATTGAACAAGTTATTGGTGAACCTTCAAGGCCAATTCAGACGAGACGCCAACTTGCCACCGATTGCGACTTATGCATTTACCTTTGCTCAATTAGCAATATCGAGCCAAAGAACATTCGTGAGGCAATGGCAGATCCCGCATGGATAGAAGCAATGCAGGAGGAACTTCTCCAATACCGTCTACATGACTCTTGGGATATGGTTCCAAGACCAATTGACGTCCGTGTCATTGATCTCAAGTGGTTGTGGAAGAACAAAAGGGATGAAGAGATGACTGTAATTCACAACAAAGCTCATCTTGTAGCCAAAGGATACAGACAAGAGGAAGGGATAGATTTTGAAGAGTCATTCGCGCCGGTAGCTAGACTAGAAGCAGTCAGGATATTCTTGGCTTATGCCGCTCACAAAAACATCACGGTTTGTCGATGGACATTAAGACCGCGTTCTTGAATGGAACTACGAAAGAAGAAGTGTACGTGAGTCGCCCGAAGGCTTCATAGACATGGAACATCCGGACCACGTCTACAAACTCAAAAGGCAATCTATGGTTTAAAACAAGCTCAAGAGCGTGGTATGACGAATCGTCCTCTTTCCTATCCAAAACAATTTCACCAAAGGAACAGTTGATCCTACCTTGTTTACACAAAATGCAAAACGACATTTTGATTGTTGATTTATGTGGACGACATCATCTTTGGGTCCACTAATCCGAATCTTTCAAAACATTTTGAAAATCTCATGAAAAGTAAATTTGAAATGTCCATGATGGGGAACTAAAATTCTTTCTTGGTTTACAAATACATCGGTCCCTCGTGGAATTTTTATAAATCAAGCTAAATACACAACCGAGATTTTGAAAATCATGGTATGGACAATTGTGATTCTATTTCGGAACACCAATGGTAACTTCACCAAAATTGGAGCCGATTTGTTTGGGAAACCTATTGATCCGAAGAAATATCGAGCATAATTGGCTCTCTCATGTATCTTATCGCTAGTCGACCGGATATTCATTTTCTTTGTTTGCTTATTAGCACGGTTTCGAGCTAAGCCTACCGAATCGCACCTCAAAGAGGTTAAACGGATCTTCGGCACTGAATACATCCATTCACATGGGACTTTGGTACCTGAAGGAATCGGATTTGATCTAATTGCCTTTTCGGATGCGGACCACGCAGTGATCAAGTTACGACAAAAGTACATCGGAGGAGCACAATTTTGGGTGAAAAGTTAGTAAGTGGTCTTCAAAGAAACAAGATTGCATTTGCACTTTCAACCGAAGTCGAGTATGTGTCTCTATCTGCGTGTTGTGCTCAAGTTCTATGGATGAGAACACAACTCACAGATTATGGCTTTACCTTCGATAAAATACCTATGTATTGTGACTCGAAAAGTGCCATAGCCATATCATGCAATCCTATTCATCACTCAAAGACTAAGCATATCGAGTCCGCTACCACTTCATCAAAGAGTACGTCGAAAATGGTATCGTTGAATTATTCTTCGTGAAGATCGATTACCAACTCGCCGATCTATTAACTAAAGCCCTTCCAAAAGAAAGGTTTGAGTATTTAGTTCGACGAATTGAATCTGACCTAACCCCGACGAGTTAGAACGTCTTCTCGATTCTTCTTGAAAATGATTTTCCAAAGTCTTTTGTAAATATCTTTGAAAACCAACAAAAGCAAAATATAAAAATATAAAACTTTCAAAATACAAAACAATAGAAAATCAAAAATCCAAAATATTCTTCTACGACATGTCTCTTGTATAATCGATATTCATGCGTATCTAGAAATGTCATTCAACAATGATACGGGCATGCACAGATGCTTGAGCGAGATTTCTTTAATATGTTTTCTAAAACATGTCGTTTCTCAAACTTTCTTCAATAATGGCTTTCGTATACATCAGTACGAAACCCGGACCGAAATGATGACTTTTGATTATTTTCAAAGCAAAACTCGTATTTTTAAAGAAAAAATCAATTGTACGCTTCAGTGCACTACATTTAAAAATGGTGAGAAATCATCATCATCTTGAGCACTTTTTCAAGATTGTTCAAAAAGATTTTTCCAAATCTTTCAAAATATTTTGTGCTCAAGATATCTCCCTCTAAAACCCTTTAATTGATTATGCTTTATTAAAGGGGGAGTATAAAACCTTAATGTTCCAAATTCATGCTTAAATCAAATCAGTTTGTCTCCCCAAAAGATTCTAAAATGTTGTTTAATCCAATGATATCAAAAATATCACGAATATGCTATTTTTGAGGGGGAGGAGACGTGATTAAAATGTGATCAACAAAGTTTAATGATCGTTCTTTGAATCTCATAATGAGCTCGACTCAGCTGAAACCAATGAATTGACGAGGAATCATGTACCATCTCGAGAAACTTTCTATGGACTTGACCAGGACGGGTAATAATTTCAAGCTAGTTCTCTAGTGATGTAAACGTGTCTCGAATCGGTCTTGTTCATTTAAAGTCGATCAATTCAAAAGTGCGAACTCTACCCTCTATGTGCGATTTTGTCAAAACTTATAAGCACATGTGAAGGGGAGTGTTTCGAAAATATAAAACTCACGAGTGTTTCAAACATGTTTTCTATCATAAACACTCGAGAGATTTTCAAGAAAAATGGTTTTATGGCAACAATAGGACGGTCATGGAGTTATAAGGTGACTAAGGATAGGAAATTGTCCTATGATCCGCCAGAGTCAGAGGATCTACCCAAGGACATCACAAATAGTTTGTATTAGAAGTCCTTAGGAATGATTGAAAAAAGGAGTAATGTGAGAAAGGAGAAAGAAGGGTTGAAGAATTAAAAGAAATGTAATGATAAAGGGTGAAAAGAAATAGCCCTCCATATTCAACCTTAGGGCGTAAACCGGGTTCAATACATATGCTCTTGGATGTCACTAGATGACACCGGTATTGAAGACAAAGACGTCATGGACCCAAAGTGACGCACCGCACTAAACCTTCTAGCCACTCAATTCCTCTCAAAAGGATTTGTTTCATTCTCACTGGGAACCCTACATAATCTATCGACTTTCTCTTAGAGATCGTTGGTATTGAAGAAGGAGACCTCTCCCTAGTCTCCGCTCAGAAAACCAAAATGCACTATTGAGTCTAGAGCCACGAGATTCATCAAAAGATCTCATAGGAACACTTGATATGACATCGCTTGTTGTTCATCAATAAGGGCTCAAGTGATATATTATAGAGTCCCACGCAGATCTTAGCAACCGCCGTAACATTTATGAGAAGTTTCACATCCGTGATCTTCGATGATTGAATGGAAACTCCGCCGTGGTCAACATCAAGCGGCCACGCGGCAGTCACTTCGGTAACTCCCGTGGATTACGCTTAGTGTGTCTCAAACGGTCTACGATCGTGGAGTGATGCTTGATGTACTTCAACGACTCATCCGAATCAGATGTACTTTGGTATATCGCGTTATCTCACTTGTGGGACTCCGGTTCAGAACGGCCTCTGTGAGAATTAGAGACGTGTTTTCACACTATCTGTTAACACCTCGAAATTCAAACTTGTAAGTCGGAATCCGCTTATTACTAACCTGTTTTATGTTTTCTTCTTATGGAAGCTCCGGAGCGGATGGATCGTGCAGACTCGCCACATGCTCATACCAACAACACATGAAATTTCTCGTCAATGTCAAAGAATCTACAAAGTGTAAAGACTCGAGAACTTCATCATTCGAAACTCAAAGTCAAATAGAAGTGCGAGCATGGTGGAGAAAGACGTGGAGATACCTAACCAACGAAGTTGACAACGGCAGACAACCACTTTAATAGATCACAAAGCATGAAGGAACAAAGAATCAAGACTATTCTATATCTACGCACAAAGTTCAAGCTCTAGAAAAGTAAAGACCAAATCAAGTGGAGCATCTTTTGAATGACCACCCCTTAGGGAGAGATTGTTAGCCTTAATAGTTTTTATTAGAAGTGATGGTCATTCACGATTAGGAACTTTGTAACGTGTGTTAGATATCGTGATAGAATAGTCAACGGGCTCGTGGAGTGGGCTAAGCTAATTGGTTAAATGTTAAGGTATGCTAAGCCGTGTATAAGCTTAAGCATCCCAAGCCCAATCCAAGTCCACGAAAAGCCCAAGCAAAGCCTTTTAGGGTTTTAAGTTACTTGTACTATAAATACCCCTCAAATGGTCATTTGAGGGGTGTGCTTGAAAGTGTGTGTGTGTGTATTTTCTCTCTCAAGGAATATACAACTTTATTGTGTTTATCTTATCCTCTCACATACACGATTTATAAACATCAAGTCACCATCTCTTCTTCATCTTTTCTTTCTTTGTACGCTTTACGTTTGTGTTGGGTTTCACGAGTTCTACGCTTAACAGTGGTTAACGTGTTGGTACTTTGTGATAAGGTTGATATTCGTAGTGGTCCTACACACGATAAGAGAGCTTGAGTCTGCACCTCGACAAATCAATCTTGCCACACAAGACAAAGGTAAAGGAATTGTTGGAAGAGAAGCAGAACAAGCTGCACACATGCTACTGAATATCTCTTCTCCACCTCCCAAAACAACTACTCAGTTTATCCTCAAGAAAAGAGATGTTGTATCATCCTCTACACAAGAGCCATCTGGGATGAACATTGATGTGGCAGATAGATTGGTTGAATCCCCTGTGTCCAGTGATGCACAGGAAGATAATCTGGAGACCTCTTTTACTGCAGAGATCCCAGTGCTTGACACAGTAAGTGATAAAAATGAGCCGTTTAAAGACCCACAGGAGAACCTTGAGTCGAACTCAAGTACAGCGCGTCTTGAAGAAACAAACATGTCTCAGGATCTCTTTCCTCACTCAAGAATCTTGATGCTGACTTCTCATACGGTGACCAATTCATTAAAGACGGTCCCTCAGACATCGAATCAGACAAGCAAACAAATGAAAAGGAAGAAGTTCAGTCCATGTTCTCGGTCACTATTCAACAAGACTATTCAACTGTTCCTCCGATGACAGCTCCAAAGGTCTCCACTGCTGACACATCTCCATCAATCACACTGACACTCGAGCCAGCTATGACTACTGCATTTCCACCACCCAAACCCGCAAATGATCCACTACAAGTTGTCACAATCAGTGATCCTGTCACTCCACCTGCCTCACCACCTCGTGCCTCACCTTCTCCTGTTAAAACAACTGAGGAATTGCTTGAAGAGGCCATGTTACGCATTGCAACTATTGAGAAACATTTTTCTGTAGCTGTCAACAATCTTGACAGTCGTGTCAAAAAACTGGAGAATCTTAATCTCGATGAAGTCGTAACAAAGGCAATAGAAGCATATATTAAAGACGCGGTTGAATGGGCAATGAAGGCTCCATTAATTCAGCGATTCAAAGACTTGCTGATCTCTGACATGAGATCAGCTCTCTCAGAAAGAATGTATGAGGCAGGAGAGCACTTGCACAGTACACATAAGAAATTATACGAGGCACTCGAGGAATCTATGAGGCATGATGATTATGAGCAGTTTGTAGTTGATGTTCGTGAAAGGGAGGCTAAGAAGAAAAGAAGATTAGTTCCGAAGGATTCAAAAGATATGTCTGGAGGTCCAAAGTCACCACCACCATCTCCTACTGGTGGAGCTGGCACATCAGGAGTTGGAGGATCCTATGGAACAACCACTTCTCACAAAGCAATCCCACCTTCACCACCACCAACAACTCAGAAACAATCCGGGACTTCAAGTGGTCAAAAATCTCAAAAAGTGTCTACTGCATGGACCACCGTCGACTCCCGATTTACACCAACCATCCCCACTATTCCAGAAGAGCAAATAATAAATGAAGAGTCTTTTGTTGCTCAAGAGTCTGAATCAGAAGATGATGACGCTTCTACCAAGCACATCCCCAATATTACAGAAGAAGAAGATTGGTTGGATGCTTATATTGAGGGAAAACGAATCAAAATGTCTAGAGCTACACCTTCAAAGGATGTTACTCAAAGCTGGCTTACCCAAGATAAACCTCAAACTCCTGAACCTTCATGGTTCATTCCCGAGTCTAATTCAACAAACCCAGAAAATAATTGGGCGTCAACTATTATTTCCAACTATGAAGCACCAGCAGAAGATTCTCTTCTTCACTTCACAGGGGATATGGGAAGCTTTATAAAGTGGTTCTGTGAAAAGAAGGAAATTACATCAATCACCCTAAAGATATTGAAGGCCCAAGATTTGAAATAGTTAAAGTCTTCCACTCGGATGTTAATCGACTTCAATATCGATGGAGGAATGCTATAGAATCTTGAATGATCAAGTCGATGAGCGATCAATAGGTTTGATGTGAACAACCCTCTTCCTCTCGGCGGTGAACCTGGATTTATGACCATTCATCGTAATTCTTCGCAACCATGATCCGGACTATCTATGTGGTCACACTCGAAAGAAGACCAACTTTATCAATTTCAAAGATGAAAGCGCCTACCTACACCGATCAAGGTCTCGAGCAGATGGTTCCGGATCAATTGCAATGCGCATAAAGAGCAACAGTATGACATTGCCGCCTCATATGGCATTTCTCATTGGTGGTTCAAGAAGAAGCAATTCTACATCGAAATACATAGTGCTAAAAAGAGTCGCAGAGCTGTTCGATCCAGGATGCGTATTCTAAGTATTATCAGAATAGAGATCTTCTCAATCTACGGGTATGATTACCTGAAGAAGATTGTTCTTCGAAGAGCAGACTCGAAAGAGTACACTATAGAATAAAACGACTTCAAGCATCTAATGCCAAATGAATTTGAAGATCTCTATCTTCTAAACCTCCAAGGACACCTTGACCATCTTCCTGCTCGTGAGAAGAAGGCTCTCTCGGCTGCTGTCAATCTCTGGATTATAGGCTTGGTCATTCGACTAAGAGTTGGGGATTTTCAATTGGGAATTGAAAGTTACCAGACTCGTGTCAACCTAACAAGACCGCAATGGGAAGCCAAAGGACATGAATATCGTCATGAATATATAGTGATCGACACCCCAGAGCGCTTATCTTCACCGATGACACGGGTCAAGGATGTTAATGAGATTGTGTGAGTTATACAAATTCGGTGATGGTACACTCAAGATGGTCAAGAAGAATTGAACTCTAGAGTGAAAGAAATCAAAATTGATATGAAGCCGGGAACAAAACGATATTCGTGCGATGAGGATGTGAAGAGGTGTGAAGATTTCATTCTTCGCAATCGACGAAGATTGAAGACTAGGATGATCCATCGCAGCCTTGAAAGCTTTGTGGGTGGTAGACTTCGTGCAGGTCACTATAAGCTGCTTCAAAGAACTGAATGAAGATATCTTCCGGAAGTAGTTTATGTTTTTTTGTATTTGGATGTGTAAAAAGTGGTGTAATTACTATAAACAACTATAATGTATGTGATAGTGCTAGGTTATGTAATGTGGCTTCCCTTTTATATAAAAAGGGAACTTCAGTGTTGTCCACTTCAGATCTTATAAAACCATACACATTTTTTTCTCCACCAAATGTTTTGTTTCATACATATTTAAATCTCTTGAGATCCAAAATCTCAAAGGATTTGAAATTTTTGATCGGGGGAGAAAATGTGATATAAATATGAAAGATGATAAAATATGACCATTTCAAAATGCATACTGCTCTCTAATATGTGCTAAATTGTTTTCGAATCTCGAAGCACATATTGAGGGGGAGCATTTCAAATGAAAACAAACTATCGAGGTATAAAGGCTTTTATGTTTTAACATTAAGTACCTTGATTGAGTTTTAAATAGTTTCTTAATGGATTTTGTGATCGCGGATGTACTTCAAAAGAACTCTTGCCTCTATGTGATAAAATGATTTCAAATATCCTATGCACATATTCAGGGAGAGATTTTACCAAAGAAAATCAAAAGGCTTTTTCTAAAGAAATTGTGATCAAGAAATTATTTCAAAGAACTCTTTCCTCTTCATGCAAAATAATTTCAAAAATCACATGCACAAGTTGAGGGGGAGTAACTTTTTGAAAACCACATCCTTTCCCTTAAAATATCTTTAACAAAGTATGAAAAATACTAACTTTGATCGGGAAAGTGATGATGATATCTGTTAGAAATTGTCGATCGAAGAATCAAAGCTTTCATTATGAAATCAGAGATTTTCAAGTCCTCTTGCCTCCATGTGCTAAAACCATTTCAAAATATATGAGGCATATGTTGAGGGGAGCTTTTTCTAAAAATTATCAAAAACAATTCAGGTACAAAATGTTTTGATCATGTATCACAAGTACTTGGATTGATTTTCAAATGGTTTTCAATTGGTTTCAATGGAAGAAGAACAGTACCAAAAAGACTGACCAAATGTACTTTATGTATGGAGATATAAGGATGGTTAGGTTAGGTATTTGTTCCCATGATCCGCCAGAACCGGAGGGATCTACCCAGGGACAATCCACTAGATAGTGTAGAAGTCTTTAGGTATGATTGATAAAAAGGAGAAAAATGAGATATGGGAAGAGTGCGGACTGAGATAGAGCTAGAACTGGAATAAACCCAACAAGGTTCTAGTAATGAAGTCTCGGTAAGCACTGAAGGGGTTGAAGAATGAAAAGAAATGAATATGAAAAGGGTGAAAAGAAATAGCCTCCAAAAATTCAACCGTAGAGGCGTAAACCGGGTTCAATTCATATACTCTTGGTGGTTACCAAGGTAACATCGGTATTGAAGACAAGACGTCATGGACCCAAATGACGACCGCACTTCAACTTTCCAAACCACTCAAGTTCCTCTTAAAAGGACTTGTTTCATTCTCACGGGAACCGACATAATCTATCGATTGTCTCTTAGAGATAGTTGGTATTGAAGAAGGAGACCTCTCCTAGTCTCCAAGATAGGAACCAAATATGCACAATTGAGTCTAAAGCCACGAGATCATCAATATATCTCATTAGGACACCTGTCAATGAAGACTCTTTGTTTCACACAATGTGGAAAGAGATTATATCTTGAGTCCCACGCATTATCCTTGTGGTATTGCGGAACATCCGAGTGATATGCATACATATTCACAATGAAGATGGAAAGCCTTCGAGCCAACATCAAACAAGCTCACGGTGGGTGGCATGTGAGATCTATCCAATAGATCAACCATGTGACAACCGAATGAGAAATAATGGGGCGATTCAATCTTTTGAATCAATCTGGTTCGAGTTATGGATTGACGGATACCTTTGAAAAACCGGTCGTTGTGCTTAAAACTTTTTACGTAGCACATCGATCGTGTACTAATATTTCAAAATAAAGGTGTTTATGATTGATAAATGATTTTCATTAAAACCTTCGTTGTATTGCAAAACAATTTCTATTGAGCAATACACGATTGTTTCTTGTCAAATCTCTTTTCATCAATCAATGAATTTCAATTATTTGGTTCACTCACTCCGTGTTGTCTTCTTTGAGACATTCGGTTTGAGAACGACTAGAGCAATCATGAAACCCCGTCAAGGAAATTCTTGAATTATACCGATCACAGCAAGACTTGTATTGATCAACGGGAACCGTGGGCGTGTACCTCAATTCAACGAAGTGATCAAAGACACTTTCGTGCACTTTATTGCTAATTGTTGTATGCAGTACGCCCGACGCTTGCGGTGATCGAATGAAGCGGTCAATCCATAGCCGCATGCTCACACATCACATTCATTTCAAAAGAAATCATTATTAGTGCATCAATGTCTCTGATATTCTCACTCCATGCTTCTGCTATGCTGCTGCCTATATCATGTATCAACGAAAGCTTCTGCTACTCTAATGAGAAGAAATCATGATCCAAAATGTGAGCATGTCGGTCCAAAAGTCACAACATCACATAATACCAACACCACAATGGATGAGTCAGAGATTTATGATTGCTGATGATCTCAAAGCTGGCTCAAATAACTCATTATCAAGTGGATCAGCTTTATAACCTCCACGAAAGATACATTGTAGTTAAACAATGAAGAAATCACCACGGAAGCACAATGGTCGATTATTTTGAAGTATTTAAGTCTACGAGCTTAAGACTGAAGAAACAATAGATTGCTAGTATGCAAATTGTAATTCATGGGGTGACCTCCCTTAGGGGGAGATTGTTAGGAATTAGAAATTCTATAGTGAAGAGTCGGTCACCCCAAATATAATCAAGCGTAAGTTAGCTCGTAGACATATCGTTATTTACTTGATTATTAGTTAGTTATTAGTGTAGCTTAGACTAGTGCAACACCGTGGAGGAAGGACGGGTCTTTACCCACTGTATGTCTGATCCACAGCCCAAAAGGAGGGCGTGACTTTTTGTATAAATAGCCCTCTCCTCTCAAGGGAGAGGGTTGAATGTTCACTTGGAATCTAACCTTCCATGAGTTTTCTCTAACTAGAACATCTCTGTTTTTCTCTCTAAAACTTACATACGCCTCTATTGGTAGTGCTTTAGTTTGATTGTGAAATCCTATATCCTACAAAAACCCTATAGCTAATTGGGCCATGGGCTTCTTATGAGTTATATGGGCATCCACATAATATCTATACTACTTATAATGGAGGGATGACCCTCTCTCCTAAATTTTTTTAAGATGTCATTAATGTGTTTTTTAAGCATTACAAATTTTAATGCATAATGTACAAAATAAATATCTTTTACTAATTTATCTTCCACAACATTTTAATGCTTCATTTATTATTTCTTTTTGAATTAGTTTAGTTTTAATGCAAAAATGCACATATAAATGAATATTATTTTAAAATGCTTGCAAAACTACAAAGTTCCAAAACTATTATTATATCGTAAGAGTGTTTCGAGAACCAATCAAAATAAATTTTGAATTATTTTAAATAAAATTAACCACAAAAGTAAAAAAACGGTTTTTTGTAAAAGTCGGGACAATATTTTTAAGACAAATGATGCAAAGATGTAAATTCATAAGTGATAATTTATTTGATTTTATACATATTACACATATCTATACTACTTATAATGGAGGGATGACCCTCTCTCCTAAATTTTTTTAAGATGTCATTAATGTGTTTTTTAAGGATTACAAATTTTAATGCATAATGTACAAAATAAATATATTTTACTAATTTATCTTGCACAACATTTTAATGCTTAATTTATTATTTCTTTTTGAATTAGTTTAGTTTTAATGCAAAAATGCACATATAAATGAATATGATTTTAAAATGCTTGCAAAACTACAAAGTTCCAAAACTATTATTATATCGTAAGAGTGTTTCGAGAACCAATCTAAATAAATTTTGAATTATTTTAAATAAAATAAACCACAAAAGTAAAAAACGGTTTTTTGTAAAAGTCGGGACAATTTTTTTTAAGACAAATGATGCAAAGATGTAAATTCACAAGTGATAATTTATTTGTTTTATACATATTACACATATCTATATCTATACTACTTATAATGGATGGATGACCCTCTCTTCTAAAAAAATTTAAGATGTCATTAATGTGTTTTTTAAGCATTACAAATTTTAATGCATAATGTACAAAATAAATATCTTTTACTAATTTATCTTGCACAACATTTTAATGCTTCATTTATTATTTCTTTTTGAATTAGTTTAGTTTTAATACAAAAATGCATATATAAATGAATATGATTTTAAAATGCTTGCAAAACTACAAAGTTCCAAAACTATTATTATATCGTAAGAGTGTTTCGAGAACCAATCTAAATAAATTTTGAATTATTTTAAATAAAATTAACCACAAAAGTAAAAAACGGTTTTTTGTGAAAGTCGGGACAATTATTTTAAGACAAATGATGCAAAGATGTAAATTCACAAGTGATAATTTATTTGATTTTATACATATTACACATATCTATACTACTTATAATGGAGGGATAACCCTCTCTCCTAAAAAAATTTAAGATGTCATTAATGTGTTTTTTAAGCATTACAAATTTTAATGCATAATGTACAAAATAAATATCTTTTACTAATTTATCTTGCACAACATTTTAATGCTTCATTTATTATTTCTTTTTGAATTAGTTTAGTTTTAATGCAAAAATGCACATATAAATGAATATGATTTTAAAATGCTTGCAAAACTACAAAGTTCCAAAACTATTATTATATCGTAAGAGTGTTTCGAGAACCAATCAAAATAAATTTTGAATTATTTTAAATAAAATTAACCACAAAAGAAAAAAACGTGTGGAAAACTAGAAGGGGGGGGGGTTGAATAGTTTTACCAATTAAAACTCCCTTTTAAACTATTTAGATCGACTTATGTCAATCTATTTGGTTGTGTGTGTTGAATGTTGATAAACAAGCATATAAAGATATGTAATGAAAAGATAAGAGTAAAGCACAAAACCACAACGCAGTATTTATAGTGGTTCGGCTACAAGGACACCTTCCTTGCCTACTCCACTCCCGAGTCACCTACTCGAGAGTTTGTAAACACTACACCAATCTCCTTATGGCGGAGAAGCCTTCACAACGCCGCTTAACCTTTTCCGGTACAAAGCTAAATACCGAGTTCTTTCACACCAAGGTGAACCACACCTAACACAACGTCGCCTACCCTTTATACGGTGCTAGGCTAACCACCGAGTTCTTTCACACCTTAGGTGAACTACACCTTCACAACGTCGCCTACCCTTTATTAGGTACTAGGCTAAGCACCTAGTTCCATTGCAATGGAGGAACTACTACCACACTACACCAACGACTAATCCCAAAAGAGATCTACTCCTTTACAACATCATCAAGTATATCAATATCCTTGGATCTAATGCTAGACTATCTAGTACATCGAAACACACCATATCGAATGTACATCTAAGGCACCTTTCACTAATGCCTTTGACTAGATCTACAAGACACCTTTCACTAATGTCTTGTGTCTTTACTTCGAAGCACCTTTCACTAATGCTTCAAGTCTTGACTTCTAAGCACCTTTCACTAATGCTTCTTGTCTTGACTTCTAAGCACCTACCACAAGTGCTTATCCTATAGACGATAGATACCCTTCACTAATATCTTCGTCTTGACATTTGAGACATCTTTCACTAATGTATTCAACACTACAATTCTTTGAAGAAAGAAAGAGATCATCAACAAGAGGACTTTAGTAGCCTTGATGATGAAGAAGCTTGGCAACTCATGGACTTGAGCTTGCTCGACTTCAAAGGTGGTGATCTTGCCTTTAAGAGGAACCTAAAAGATCACACAAAAACAAGACTACAAACATAGATCTCTTGGATCTAAGGTTAGTGAGATTTAACTCTGGGAGAAAGTGTGATAGAAAGAGGTAAGAAATAATGAAGAAATGACTCACTATTTATAGAGAAAATCCTCTGTTTCCCGGATCCCACGGATCCTTCCACTGGGATCCGCTAGCACAAAGCCGAGGATCCGTGGAACGCTCCTCTTTGCCCATGGGTATTTTTGGTTATGGGTCATGGGTCATGGGTTATGGGTTGATCCATGGTTTTCTTTCTAGATACAATGTACCTTAAGGATACATTGAACTTGGTTAAGTGGTATATATAAAACCATAGGTTATGGGTCAAAACCATTTGCTAGTTTTTTATCTATTTAGTATATACTTGTTTTTACCCATTTTAGTATATACTTGTTATTACCCATTTTAGTATACTTAGATTAAGTATGTGTTAACTCAATATGTACACACTAGTTGTTGTACATATGTATATCTTAAGCATAAAATCACTTACTATAGTATTAGTGTTTTATGTGAAAGCGTAAGTGTGTTAGAAAACTATTAGTTCAAACCGTTTACGTATTTTATTTGTTTCGTTAAAATGATCTTACTTTTGTTATCGACAAAACATCAGAAGATCGTAAAATATAAATAAACGTTTTACGGCTTATTTGTATTAACAATCTCCCATTTTGTTGATGACAAAACATAAGATTATTTTAAGGAAAAGCTAAAATTGCAAAAGTTTGAATTTGTAGTTTTAATTTCTTCTCCCTTTTGTCGAAACAAAAGTGTTTGAGAGAAAGCAACACATCGTTTTAAGAAACACATGTGAAAGTAAAAAATTGAGACCAAGTAACGGAAAGGATCTCGTCGTTACTCCCCTCGACGAGTCCATCCCTAAGTAGGCGTCAAGAAACTAATTCTAATCTAGTTCGTTTGCAACTAACTTATGCAAAAGATTACGTCAATGTGACGGGTGTGCTCCCCTAGATGATTGCAATATTTGCAACGGAAGTCATGAAATTTAAATCAAATATTGCAAGTAATTATGCAACGTATTGTTTTGACACCAAGCTTCCCTAGCTTTAGGATGTCAAATACATTATGTGTTAATTGAATAACCGCAAAACAAGGGTTAGAAAACAAGTATAATTCACAATTTCCGCAAATGTGATAAAGAAAAACATTCGACTTCACGGATTCCACGGTTCCCTCTAGTAGGGATCCGTATATGCACATCTTGAGGATCCGTCGCACGATGACTAAAATCAGCAAAGGTGATATAACAAGTAATGTTATCACATAAATGAGATATGAGTACATATTCTCAGAAAAATAACAAGTAGCATGTAATTCCATTTAATAAAACAAGAGTTATGATATACATGACTCTAAAAATAAGAAAATAGACAATACATGACTAGGAATTTCTAGGTTATCTAACGCTTGATGCTAGGACACCACTAAAATATTCTAGCTCAAGTTTTGTTTAGGTTTGATCTCGTCGAAACGTTCGAGGAGATGATAGAACATGAAACGTTGGTCTTCTCGTACTTCATGTATCAAACTTTCAACATGTTGACAATGATAGCAATCTTTGTCATGGCTAGGTAGTAGTGGTGGAGGAAATAAAATGGCTTGATGCGAAGGATCAAGTGAGGCGGCTTGCGGAGCTTCAAACGATGGCGGGATTGGTGGAGGTGCATTTGAGAATGCCTCGACCAAGAATGATGGTGGTGGTAAGGAAGTGTCAACTTCCATAAGGTCGGGTGGTTGACTTTGATGATTTCTCATAATCCAAATAGGATTATATGATGGAGACAGCGAAAAGGAAGCCGGAGCAAGTGTTGACTCAACACCTTGATTTTGAATCATTATTCCTCCTAATAAGGAGAATGTTGTCGTGAGCGGATGAGACGGCCTAGGTGGCAAGTCCTCTAAATTGTAGAGGTGTGGTGATGATTGTGGGATGTAAATGAGATAGCTCTAGGAGCCAATGGTGATGGTTTAGTGGAGATGATATTGTTTGGCCTAGGAGGTATGGTGGTGTTTGGCATTGGTAGTTTTGTGGGTACTATCCTTTTGAATTGGTTTGATTGGAAGAGGAGGATCCTATCATTTGTTGGCTTGACCGGAGATGTTTCGGTTGAAGAGATTTCGTGTATAACACGGGCCCTTTTAAATGGGTGGTTCTTTGGTGGATAAGTTACTACTTGGGGTTTCCTCATGATGAAATGATTTCAAGAGCTGAAAGTTAGAGTGAGAGTGATGACTATGGAGGTCCTAACAAGGTGGTTTATAAACTAAGAGTTTTGGCAAGTGCATTTAAGCTTTAAGCCACTAGGATTCATTGGAATGTGATGATTGACATGCACAAGAGTCAACTTGAGAGGATGGACTGATCTAGGAACTCATTTAAGATGAGATGGAGTGTTTGAGTTAGGAAGATGAGTTGAAATGATTGTTTTAGCAAGACTTGACCTATCGTCATCCGGATCCCACGGTTCCTTTCTCATAGGGATCCGTATAGGCTAATCCAGGATCCGGCTATCGTGACTATGAAAAAGTGGAAATGATGTTTCTAAGATCTAAGACCTATAATGTCTTGAGTGTTTGGTCTTCCTACGTGTCTTAAATGAAGGGGTGCTTAAGTACTTGAAAGTGGTGAGTGATGTAGCTAATGATTGTCTTTTATGGAAGGATTTGGAACTTTCATGAGTACCAATGAGTGTTCAAGGATGACACTAAAGATGAGAGTGTTTAATTGAAGCTAAGTGATCCTAGAGATCAGGTGGTGACTTAGGATTGTGTTTTGGAAAATATCCTAATGGTTTTGAGATGGAGAAAAGAATTTGATCAACTTTGAGGTGAGGTTGATTAATGATCAATATTGTCATAATCGAAAGATTTCTATCCTAGTTGTGAGGGATCAAGTAAAAAATGAAATGTGAGTTTTGAGAGCGAAAGAGTGATGGATTAAAACAAAGTGATAGATCTATGAATATCTTAGAGTGTGTTCTATGTGAGTTGGAATGAGTAGGAAAGATCAACCTATCTTGATAAAGTCTTAATCTACCTTAAGACACTATGTTTAGCTTAGTGTGAGGTGTTCTAAGGATGTGTTTGACATATAATGCTTGCAATTGCATTTTCATTTTCCGGATCCCACGGTTCCCTAGATGTAGGGATCCGTTTAGTACAACATTTGGGATCCGTCTATCGCTAGATGAACCTTTACTAAAGGTATGCAATGATCTTTGACAATGCATTATATTCCAAGTTTTGTTTAAAGGAGTTCTAAAACTAGGATAACAAATGTAAGATGTTTTATTTCATGAAAGAGATAGGATTACATTGATAAATAATGAGTAGAGTAGAATTGATCCTATTTGACTATTCTAGGTTCCTTGAGTGTCTTCACTAGGAGGATCATTATGTGATTGATGGGTATTGGTGGAATCATGAATGAAGAAAGTCTTCATGAGAGATATGTTTAGCGGTTCCATCATCTTGTTCACAAGTACGCATAACGGACTTTGAAATTGAGGATGGAAGTGCATAACATTGTGATAGGCGTGTCAAGAACATTCCATAAGGGATGATTTTATTCTTGGAGCCTTGAAGATTTGCAATTCGCCTTGCGAAGAAGTAGGCGAGATTGTATGGTTGTTGTGTTAGCAAACAAGACAACATGTGAGCACAACAAGCGGAAGAATATCTCGATTTCCATAAGACTCAAACATTTTCACGTAGAATGAGAGTGACAGCTTGTACTCTTCTCGGATATCCGTGTATGGATAATGTTTGGATTGGAGTAATATGGTCGAGGTTTGCATATCATGCGCGTTAAATCTTAGGAGAGGGTATGTGTGAACAATATGGACTATTTTCTTCACGAAAGTTGAAGAGAATCAAGAGACCAATCTTGGTGAAGGCACATTGTCCATGGTTTGGAATTCGGAGGATGTGAGCAAGATGCCCAAGGCTTAAAGTGAATTTTGGTTTTGATATAAAACCAAAGAGATGAGAGCGATCCTCGTTACGAACGAGTTCCACTTGACGGAAGAATTCCATTATGAACCTTGGACATATCTTCTCGTTGATTTCAAGAAGACATTCTAGTCCTATGGCTCGGAAGGAGGTATTGATACCTTCTTCAAATTGTAGAGAGGTGTCTACAACACGTCCTTCATAGAAGTGACGGTTTTGAGATTATTGAACCCACGGACATGATTGCGGTGTGTTGGGCTCAAGGAGATGTTCGGGTGTAGACGCTAGTGAGTGAAAAATCAAACTCGTATTCATGTGTCATAGTTGAACCTATAGAGGTGAAGGGTTAATAGGAGGTGATGTTTATGATCAACCTATAAAAATCTAACGATTTTACTAGATTTTATTAACAATGGTATTTAACACTTAACTAACTCATGGTTTTGAAATTCTAGTGGATTATTACTTTTAGAAAAATAGTGGTTATTAATCTTGCAAGAAAACTGTTTTCCAGTAGGACGGATCCCACGGTTCCTTTACAAAAAGGGATCCGGCTAGTATATCTTCCGGGATCCGTGAATCAGTAGTAATGTGAAATGATTTTATAAAAACATAGGTTTTACAGTTTTTATGCCACGAAATATGTTTTATCCTACATTTTCTTTTAGCAGGCATACATGACTTCTAATGTATCACGAAAGAATATAACACATATAAAACAAAAGAAATGATAAACACATTATGATAAGAATAAAATAGATAAACTAGATTATTAATAATATTGCATTTCAATACTTAGGATGATACAAAGGATTGGGTATATAACCCCAATATAGATCAACAACACAAAGTAAATGTCTCCGTATGTGAACTTCATCATAGGGAACACAAGTGCGATGAGTGTTAGGGCGATGAGCACGAGTGCGATGTAAACCATGTTGATGACGGATCTTCTTGGTTTCGGATGAAATGAAAATGAGGAGGAAGATGAAGTTTTTAAATGAGAGGGAATTTTTGAAATTGGAAAATTTGAAAGAGTGAGGATTGAATAAAGTGGGCGTCGAGTGGGATTATTAATAGGGAAGGAGGAATTTTGAAATTCGTGTTTTTGTTTTAATATAGAATTAAAAGAAATAAAACATAAGCTATATATACTATGACTATAGATGAGAAATATAACACGTATGAGAGAAGAACGGCTTCCTAACGAAGCTTCATGTAGATCATGTGTAAACACAAAAATCTACTCAAATGAATTCCTAACAAATAACACTTATTTACTAAACTACTATCATTTAGATATAAGTAGAAAGTCATACATCGAATGCACTTAGGAATGTCTTTACAAATGACAAATGTCACTTAGACGATTCCTGCTCCTTTGCTTAAGATACCTTCTTAAGGAAGGTATTCTTGTTACCAAGCGTCTCCTAAAGCTTGGTGGGTATGAGCTTTAACTAATCAACATCATAAAGAAGATTAGTGCAATTAAATGAAAAGATATATAAACAAAATGTTGTTATCAAATCAACATCCAAACATATAGTTTTGAAAACACGGTGTTTGTTTTATGAAAAACCTTCTTTGTAGTTTTCAATTAACTATGGATCGTATCAAGTTTTTAAAGTACAATATACTTCAAAAGACTTGGTAACGAAGCTCTGATGCCAATTGTGGAAAACTAGAAGGGGGGGTTGAATAGTTTTACCAATTAAAACTCCCTTTTAAACTATTTAGATCGACTTATGTCAATCTATTTGGTTGTGTGTGTTGAATGTTGATAAACAAGCATATAAAGATATGTAATGAAAAGATAAGAGTAAGAAGCACAAAACCACAACGCGAGTATTTATAGTGGTTCGGCTACAAGGACACCTTCCTTGCCCTACTCCACTCCCCGAGTCACCTACTCGAGAGTTTGTAAACACTACACCAATCTCCTTATGGCGGAGAAGCCTTCACAACGTCGCTTAACCTTTTTCCGGTACAAAGCTAAATACCGAGTTCTTTCACACCAAGGCGAACCACACCTAACACAACGTCGCCTACCCTTTATACGGTGCTAGGCTAACCACCGAGTTCTTTCACACCTTAGGTGAACTACACCTTCACAACGCCGCCTACCCTTTATTAGGTACTAGGCTAAGCACCTAGTTCCATTGCAATGGAGGAACTACTACCACACTACACCAACGACTAATCCCAAAGGAGATCTACTCCTTTACAACATCATCAAGCATATCAATATCCTTGGATCTAATGCTAGACTATCTAGTACATCGAAACACACCATATCGAATGTACATCTAAGGCACCTTTCACTAATGCCTTTGACTAGATCTACAAGACACCTTTCACTAATGTCTTGTGTCTTTACTCAAGCACCTTCACTAATGCTTCAAGTCTTGACTTCTAAGCACCTTTCACTAATGCTTCTTGTCTTGACTTCTAAGCACCTACCACAAGTGCTTATCCTATGGCGATAGATACCCTTCACTAATATCTTCGTCTTGACATTTGAGACATCTTTCACTAATGTCTTCAACACTACAATTCTTTGAAGAAAGAAAGAGATCATCAACAAGAGGACTTTAGTAGCCTTGATGATGAAGAAGCTTGGCAACTCATGGACTTGAGCTTGCTCGACTTCAAAGGTGGTGATCTTGCCTTTAAGAGGAACCTAAAAGATCACACAAAAACAAGACTACAAACATAGATCTCTTGGATCTAAGGTTAGTGAGATTTAACTCAGGGGAGAAAGTGTGATAGAAAGAGGTAAGAAATAATGAAGAAATGACTCACTATTTATAGAGAAAAATCCTACTGTTTCCCCGGATCCCACGGATCCCTTCCACTTGGGATCCGGCTAGCACAAAGCCAGGGATCCGTGGAACGCTCCTCTTTGCCCATGGGTATTTTTGGTTATGGGTCATGGGTCATGGGTTATGGGTTGATCCATGGTTTTCTTTCTAGATACAATGTACCTTAAGGATACCTTGAACTTGGTTAAGTGGTATATATAAAACCATGGGTTATGGGTCAAAACCATTTGCTAGTTTTTTATCTATTTAGTATATACTTGTTTTTACCCATTTTAGTATATACTTGTTTTTACCCATTTTAGTATACTTAGATTAAGTATGTGTTAACTCAATATGTACACACTAGTTGTTGTACATATGTATATCTTAAGCATAAAATCACTTATACTAGTATTAGTGTTTTATGTGAAAGCGTAAGTGTGTTAGAAAACTATTAGTTCAAACCGTTTACGTATTTTATTTGTTTCGTTAAAATGATCTTACTTTTGTTATCGACAAAACATCAGAAGATCGTAAAATATAAATAAACGTTTTTACGGCTTATTTGTATTAACAAAACGATTTTTTGTAAAAGTCGGGACAATTTTTTTAAGACAAATGATGCAAAGATGTAAATTCACAAGTGCTAATTTATTTGATTTTATACATATTACACATATCTATACTACTTATAATGGATGCATGACCCTCAATCCTAAATTTTTTTAAAATGTCATTAATGTGTTTTTAAGGATTACAAATTTTAATGCATAATGTACAAAATAAATATCTTTTACTAATTTATCTTTCACAACATTTAATGCTTCATTTATTATTTCTTTTTGAATTAGTTTAGTTTTAATGCAAAAATGCACATATAAATGAATATGATTTTAAAAAGCTTGCAAAACTACAAAGTTCCAAAACTATTATTATATCGTAAAAGTGTTTCGAGAATCAATCTAAATAAATTTTGAATTATTTTAAATAAAATTAACCACAAAAGTAAAAAACGGTTTTTTGTAAAAGTCGAGACAATTTTTTTAAGACAAATGATGCAAAGATGTAAATTCACAAGTGATAATTTATTTGATTTTATACATATTACACATATCTATACTACTTATAATGGAGGGATGACCCTCTCTTCTAAAAAATATTAAGATGTCATTAATGTGTTTTTTAAGCATTACAAATTTTAATGCATAATGTACAAAATAAATATCTTTTACTAATTTATCTTGCACAACATTTTAATGCTTCATTTATTATTTCTTTTTGAATTAGTTTAGTTTTAATGCAAAAATGCACGTATAAATGAATATGATTTTAAAATCTTGCAAAGCTACAAAGTTCCAAAACTATTATTATATCGTAAGAGTGTTTGAACCAATCTAAATAAATTTTGAATTATTTTAAATAAAATTAACCACAAAAGTAAAAACGGTTTTTGTTAAAGTCGGGACAATTTTTTTAAGACAAATGATGCAAAGATGTAAATTCACAAGTGATAATTTATTTGATTTTATACATATTACACATATTTATACTACATATAATGGAGGGATGACCCTCTCTCCTAAATTTTTTTAAGATGACATTAATGTGTTTTTTAAGCATTACAAATTTTAATGCATAATGTACAAAATAAATATCTTTTACTAATTTATCTTGCACAACATTTTAATGCTTCATTTATTATTTATTTTTGAATTAGTTTAGTTTTAATGCAAAAATGCACGTATAAATGAATATGATTTTAAAATGCTTGCAAAACTACAAAGTTCCAAAACTATTATTATATCGTAAGAGTGTTTCGAGAAACAATCTAAATAAATTTTTAATTATTTTAAATAAAATTAACCACAAAAGTAAAAAACGGTTTTTTGTAAAAGTCGGGACAATTTTTTTAAGACAAATGATGCAAAGATGTAAATTCACAAGTGACAATTTATTTGATTTTATACATATTACACATATCTATATCTATACTACTTATGATGGAGGGATGACCCTCTCTCTTAATTTTTTTTTAAGATGTCATTAATGTATTTTTTAAGCATTACTAATTTTAATGCATAATGTACAAAATAAATATCTTTTACTAATTTATCTTCCACAACATTTTAATGCTTCATTTATTATTTCTTTTTGAATTTGTTTAGTTTTAATGCAAAAATGCACATATAAATGAATATGATTTTAAATGTTTGCAAAACTACAAAGTTCCAAAACTATTATTATATCGTAACAGTGTTTCGACAACCAATCTAAATAAGTTTTGAATTATTTTAAATAAAATTAACCACAAAAGTAAAAAACGGTGTTTCGTAAAAGTCGGGACAAGTTTTTTAAGACAAATGATGCAAATGTGAAAAGTGCTAAGTGCTAATTCAATGATTAATATATTAGTATATTAATTATTATAATTTTCATGGATAACTCTAAATGATTGCTTAAACATGTAAGTTTTCTTTACATTATATGATTCTTTTATTTATATCTTCTATCATATGGGACGAGTGTTATAAACAATATTAATAATTCAAACATTTTTCATAAATATATACTTTACAAGATGTATACATTATAAGACTTTTATTTATATCTTTATTTATATGGGACAAATGTAATAAACAATATTAATGATACAAACATGTTCAAAAATATATATATATATATTTCATAAAAAAAAAAAATCTACTTACTTGTGACTACGTCACTACGATCAACTATCAACTAATTTGACCATAACCCATAACATTATTGACTACCGCAACGCAAAATCACGCCACTTTCAATTGTTTTTATATGAATTAGTTTGATATTATCCAATCACTTTTTTTAAAGTTACTCAAACTCATTATGTTTTCGCTATTGGTAAAGTTATTGTAAGAGAAAACATAAAATTGAAAATATTTTTTGCCGAAAATTTTATTACTTGATACCCGCCATCGCAACGTGCGGGTACCCTACTATAATATTCTAACGAGTTGAAATATGCGATACGAAACTTTTAAGATCCGCAAATTTATCGTCACATAAAACGCTTTGATTATAAAGCATGGTTTATTGAATTTTTTATTTCGGTATCGGCACGCCGCATCGTGCGGTATTCTCGCTAGTTATTTATGACAGAAATTAAATTTTTGATTAATTTGCGTTGTATGCGTAAAAATAACATGAAACACTTAACCTTGATTTCACAACCATAACTATTTACCGCTGTGAGCGGATACTCGTCTTAACTGATTTGTACCATTGACTTTTTTTAACAAGTCACTCACACTTATATATCATTAGAGCTATGCTACAACCACAAAAGATTTAAAAAAAAAAACATCTACAAAAATGAGGTGTTATGTTTTGATTGGGTTAATCAAATAGAAGAGAGATAAATTATTGCAAAAGCCACCAATCAAAATATAACATTTCGTGAATGTTTTTTATAAAACTTTGTTGGTTATAACATAGCTCATATCATTAAGCCAACTCCATTTGATTTGGCTAAAATTCTTGTAAAAGGATTTTTTTTTTTTCCTTGTTATGTTTTGGATACATTTTTGCAGTGGCGTAGGTGGTAGGTATATGAGTGCAAATGGATAGCCCACCCACAAAGCCTTAATAACTCTACGTGAGTATCATATCATATAGCCCAATATACTAAAATTATATCTTGTATTCACTTTTGATCCATCTTTAAAAAATGGTATACTCTTCTAGTCTATTTAAGAATTACATAGGAATTATTATTGTGTTACATCAATGTATATTAATTCTTATATAGATGAACAAATCTATTGCAACATTTTTACGTAGTTATATATTATAATTTTTTTTCAGCATTTGTTAACATGCTTTAAAATTTTTTGCCCCCACCCCCGGCCTCTGCACTTTTGTGAAGTGTGTTCTCACTATATATTGCTTAGTATCTCAAAGTAGCTAATAAGTTTTATTTTTTTTAGAAAGTGCTTGGGTAAGTTTATGATGTTTTGGTAACATAATGAGCCAAGCATCTAAACATGCTTAACCAAATATCCTCTAAGCGCAATTTTAACATTTTTTTCATAAGGTCATCAATTTAACATCATGATTTATGTAGAAATTGATTGTTTTAGCGTATTTTTTAAACTACTGGCTTATTTCTTCATAAGCCTATTTTCTCGATTAATTTGTTGGTTTATGAGCTTTGTTTGAGTTTTTAGTCAGAATAAGATCCTAAGTTAGAAAAAGAAATTGAAAATGAAATTGTTTGCTTTTTTCAAAAGTTTATTTTTTCTCTTATGTCTGCGTGTGCAGACAATTTTTCAATACCGCTTGGTTTTTTTTTCAAACATAAGAGGTAAAATCACTTCTTTCCTCTTCTACTACGCAAACATAAATTCCTCTTTTTCCACTTCTTTCAATCACTTTTTTTCCACTTCTTTCAAAAAAAAAAGAATAATGAAAAAATCTTCAATAACACAAAAACAAACTGCCTTCTTTCGCAAATGAAGTCTTAAATGTACCTCTTCTTCTGCAGACATGGTTTGTAGATGAAGAGGTAAAAGCTCTGAAAAAACAAATGACACCTAGTTAGACAAAATAACCTAAAACCCAAAATGAGTTTTTTTAGTTTTACTTTTCGAAAGTTCGCTAAGGAAAGCTAAACCGAAGCCCCCCTTCATACGCTCATGCATGTAAACTTTGATAACCATCTTGATATCATTCCAGACATTCCTAGATTACATGCCAGATCAAGATTGTGGTCTTCTATTTTCTTTTCTTCTACAGTATCATACCTTTCTTCTTAAAAGGGATTCAGTTTTACTAGTAGGTAAAGTTAGTTTGGTTGGTAAAAAGAGCACCTAGTCACGAAGCTTATTGAACAAGAAATAACCACAATAATCCTCAAGGGGCAATACTTACAAGTGAAACCTACGCCAAATTATACTTTCAATTGAAAAAACCACCAAATAAAGATATGATACCCCACTCCCACGTCATCTTATAAATTATTACTCTAAGCTTTAGAAAAAGCTACGGGTATTGATTTACATATTAATGCAGTTTAATGATTATAAATAAGAAAACATGTGTATTAAATCGTATCTTTGTAGTTTAATGATTATATTAACGTGCATTTAGACAAACAAATTTACATATTTCGTACATACTTAAGAAAAAAAAAAAAATCTCTATGTTTGTTGCAACAAAATATAAAAAGTATTTCATAACTAAAGCTAATGATATAGCTATTAAATTTGATGTCATGGATCAATAAATGGTCCAACATGTCATATGACTCGCTCGATATTGGTAATGTCTAAATCATCTTAAAAACAATTACTAACCAAAGAGCTAGAAGTATAACATGAAGAAGCAATCTTTCACTTTCTCATCATTCTTTCATCATGCATGAAAGCTCTTTTTGATCTTCATCATACCCTCAAATCCAAACGTCAACATTTATAACCACCACAATTGCCACTAGCCATCACCCTTCTGATCAAAGCAACAACATTGCTTACTTTATCATCAACTTAAACATATTAGTTAGTTACTACATCACAAATCTAATCCATCATATCATCTTTCACCCTCAAGTTCTACCTGTAGGCTTAACTTCTTATCATTTCGACACTTTACTCTCGTCATGTGGATGGCAGCTCACATTCCTCCTACCGTCTCCCAAGCCACCAACTCAGCACTTAGCGTAAGTGTTCTCATCGTGGTAGATTATAATCATTATAGGATTGTGTTTAATATTAAGAATTCTTGTTCTTAGAAGACCAAGAAGCAGATGAGTGGACATCAGAAGAAAGAAGAATTGGAAAGAGAGGTACGATATTGTTCTTATCATAATATACTTGCAATGACAAATTCAGGCTTAACACGATGTATCGCTATTGTATTGATCATAATCTTTACAATTGCTACAATAGAGATCAAATGTATTGGTATGGTGAAGGCTTTAGGAGCAAAAATAAGTCAAAATACATTGATCTATAAGATAGCATTAAATTTATATTATGATGAAAAGAGTAATTAAATCTTAAGGTCCAGGACTAATATTTTTATATAATGTAATCAATATGGAATGATGAAATGGTATAGTTTTCTTGAAGTAGCATGTTTTACTTTAATCAATTCGAGTAGTACTATAGTTTAGGTTGTGGGCATGATATATATCTAGGTACCCTTCGTACTCATAGGTACATGTTATATGTTTCTTATCATTATTTACAAAGGTGTCAATCTGGAAACTCGTTACAATCTACAAAGCCATGCTGTAGCTGAAGAAAATGGTTTATTTTTTCTTACTAAAATGATAGGACTGATTAATCATATTTTATTATCAAGATAACATAAGAAAATGATCCTATAGTAGTTTAATTTGAATGTGTAATATAACCATGTTTATGTTCTAGATAGATAAACATCATCGGAATGTCATTGAAATGTTTTTCTGATCAAAAGTCAAAAGGCAGTAAAAAAAAATCTATGGTTCCATTGTTATTAACATGACTTTCATGGTGTACTAACACATTGATAAGTCATGGCTCACCATCCCCATTCATATATATCTATGTTTGTTCTTAATTGAAGAAATGAATTTACATGATTAAATGCATTTCGGTTAACCTTTTTCGATTCATTCGTGTGGGTGTATTTAATTAGGTGTCGACACTTCAAAAAATGCTAGACCACGAAGAAAAAGTTGGGGAGCTTCTAAAACGAACGTATGAAAGACAAGATCATTCCGCTCTTCATATCCCAAATTCCCTTCCTCCAAAGGTGTGATATTTTTGCATTACATTTAAATTCGAATGAAGTTCGGGCAATGCCTAAAATTATTGGTTTTGCGCGACAGATGAAGGAGTTATTAACGGAACTGGCAATGGTTGAGAATGAAATAACAAGACTAGAAAGCCAAATAAGCCATCTTCAAACTGACTTGGACAAGGAGAAAGAAGCCACAAAAGAATCTAACATGAAACAAGGTGAATTTTGTCTACTTCCCAACCGTTCATTAGCTCCAACGACACCATTAGTGTCGCCAAAAACTAGAGGGAACGGTGACAAATTGTCATTTGAGACAAAAGCATTGCACTTCATTAGTAAAGCTATAAAGGGTGATTATAGTCTTAGAGATTTCAATTCACACGAAAAATCAAAAACAAAAACTGTATCATTCTCTGAACAGAAAGAAAATTGTGAGAATGACGAAGAGTTTGGTGCTCGTTCACGAACACCAAGAAGAACCGGGATTCTTAAACCACCATCGCCTGCCAGAGAAAGACATTTAACTCCTAAGGTATGCTTTTATTTTAGATAAATTGCTTCTACATTAGATATCAGGATTTGGCTCCTAATGTAACATGAGCCAAACTGTTAAACTAACGCGTTTTGTCTATTTATAGAGAGAACGGAATCTTGGTATGTCTTCAGAATCGGGTCCAAACCAATCTGAAGAAGATAACATCTTAAAGTGGTCACCAAACAAGCTTTCGGAAAACATTATGAAATGTTTGATCTTTATTTTCACGAGGCTGTTGAGGACGTCAAGAACAATGGAGATTGAAAAATCAGGGCCAATTTCTAGATCAGCCAACTTTTCAATGAGCTTCAGGGCTGAACCTTGCTTGAACTCAAAGGCTAGCCTGCTGCTTCAAAAGGAGTCTCGGCAGCAAGACCCTTACGGGATCTTTAACCAAGAAGACTCGATTCCAAGAGACATTGGTTGCTATAAGAACTTGGTTAAGTTCACATCAACTTCTTTAGACCCTAAATGCATTTCAAGTTCAAGTTACATTCCATTGCTACAAAAATTGAGGTGCGTTAATTTATAGATTGTTAGTGATTTAACACATGCTTTAATGAATTCTACATTGTGATGATAGCGTTTACTTGTAGGGCGTATATGAATGGGTTACAAAAGGTGGATTTGCTGTTTTTGACTTCACAACAGAAATTGGCATTCTGGATTAACATGTACAATGCGTGTGTCATGCATGTAAGCTCTCTCAATTTCACTCGATAATATGATGTTTAAGAAATGTGTTATAACTTGATTGAGAAACGATAGTGTTTACTCATAATCTGTTTCCTTCGACTTTTTACCGAAATTGCAGGGATTTCTTCAATACGGTGTCCCTTCAAGTCCCGAGAAACTAATGACACTCATGAACAAGGTACTTCATTCCATACTTTCTATCTCAAAATTTGTGATGAATCATGAAGCAACGAGTAAAAAGTTACTGTACTTCTTAGTGACAAGAAATTCATGGCTCAAAATAGAAACAATTAACCTCCCTAGGTCTACCAAAAGTGATTTCAAATGACGTTGAAATAACTTGAATCTGAATCAGGCAACCCTTAAGATCGGTGGCAACACGATAAATGCACAAGCTATTGAACATGTCATATTGAGAAGGCAAGAAGCCTCAGTAATTGAAAAGGTACATCTATGTGCATAATTCTTGTTACAAACGTCCTTAATCAATTGCTCGTTTATCTAATAACGTTTGATTTTTGGTCAATTAGATCTATGGCAAGTCGGAAAAGGATGATAAAGAAGCAAGCTTTCGCAAAAATCATGGGCTTGAATCGATGGACCCCAATATCACTTTCGCATTATGTTGTGGCACACGCTCTTCTCCCGCAGTAAGTGGCCTATTAATAATTATAAGCACAATATGTTTCCTTTATTGGGTATTGTATTTTTCACATCTAAACATTTTTCTATAAAGGTAAGAGTGTATACAAGTGATGGTGTTGTGAATGAGCTTGAAAGAGCAAAGCTAGAGTACTTACAAGCTTCAATAATTGTAACAAGTGGAAAGAAAATTGGACTACCAGAGCTTCTGCTTAGAAACATGAACGATTTTGCGCCTGATTTGGAAAGACTGGTGGAATGGTTGTGCCAACAATTGCCAACTTCTGGTACATTGAGGAAATCAATGGTGGATTGCTTTAGAGTCAACAATGCAAAGGTTACATCCATTGTGGAGAAGCTACCATATGAATTTGAGTTCCAATATTTGTTACCAATGTAGACATTTGCAATGTCCTTTGTGTATTTGTTGATATCTAAAATAAATAAATAAGATCAAATCAATATTTTTGTCATTTTTAGAGTGATCTTATACTAATTTGATCAATGTTTTGTTTGGATACTGTCTGATAACATATATTTGAAAACGATTGTAATTATTTCATTATGTAGAATATTCATGCTTAAAAAAATGTTTAAAATAAATTAAAAATGAAGTTAACCATTCTATATTTGGAGTGATCTTGAGATTTTGATGGCTAAACTTATGTTATATCTTATCTCCTGTTATATTGGTCTAGGAAACTATATTTCTTCATAGGTTATCTACACTTTCATGTGTGTTTTTACTTTGCTCCGTTATTATATACTCTTGATTAATTAAGAAGCCCATAACAATATAACATGATTGCTTGACTTTAGGCCCAAGTGGGATCGTTGGGGCTTGGGTATTCGTTACGTTTATAATTAATGGGCTGGGCTAGCTAAAACTTTATCAAATAAGAAAGTGGTTGCTAACTTGTTGTCTTCTTGTTCTATTTCTTTTTGCAAGTAAATAGTTTGAATATAATTGGTGACAAGCGTTTTGGAGAATTTCAGTGCTTAGCATTTAGCATTTATTTATAAGTTATTTATATTATATTTTATAACATCAAATAGATAATTTAATCCAAAAACATTATATTATCACTACGAAATCTTGACCATCGGACTACGCATTTATACGCTTCTAGATTGCTTATATTATTTTTTTATCAAATATCAAATACAGAATTTTATTGAAAAAAACCTGGATATCATCATTATAAAAATTGACGAACCGGATTACACTAAATTATAAATGCTTTATGTTATACGTACCCCTGGCCCATCTAAAAAAGGATAAAAGTACAAAAATTCTTTTTATTCCTACAATTTACACTACCGTACTTTTCGTCAATTTAATATTTCCGACTTATTATACTTTATATTTTTTATTCTTTTAGTTAAAAATAATAATAATAATAATAATAATAATAAAATAAAAAAATAAGTAAAAGGAAACCGTTTGTATTTTTTGGAGGTCCTTATAATCACTCTCATTATAAAATGATAGTAAATATTAAGAACTTATAAAAAGGTTTCTTTAACTTGTGTTATAAGGGTACATGTTAAAAAGTCAGAGACTCACGAAAAAATATACAAGAACCTACAAAAAGTACACAAAAATACTTTTTTTTTTGTGTGCTTAGAATGATTTGAGTCTTTTTTATATACTTTTTATTGGTCTTTGAGTATTTTTTGTGGGTCTGTGACTTCTTAACATGTGTTTTTAGAGTACAAGTTAATGATTCTTATGCCTAATTAGCTAACTTACTTGTATGTTTATTGATTTGATTGATGGATTTTAAAAAATAATTAGTGAAAATTTAGAAATAGAAAATATATAACACAATTATATAAATGATTTATACATTAACCATGTATTTAAGTTTGGATTGTATGCCTAAGTAATATTATTCAAATATAAAATTAAGTTTGCACACGTTTTAAAATAATAGTAGAAAACATGTTTTTTTTTTCTCTCAATTTTCAATACAAATTTTTTTTTTATCAGTTTCTGTTTCGTACTTTTTGTTAGTTTAATATTTTTGATTGGTTAAATATTACTGTATACTTTTATTCCGCACTTTTCGTTTCACAATTTTATAATATAAACAAAATTATAGAAATAAAAATAAAAATAAAAAAAGAGTGTCATTTATAAAAAAAAAAAGGTTATTTATAACCTCTCCCTCTTCATTCACACTTCACAAAGTAAAGAAACAGTCATCTTAATTAAAGTTCTTTCAGTTTACTATTCAGTCAAGGTCAGAACATACGTACTACGTAGTTATATATGGCTTCAATTTTCAATACTGATGCGATATTTCAGAATGAGTAAATAAACTTACTACAAAGTAAAAGTGAAAATGCATCACCCTAAGTTGAATATGAATAAAACTACATACAGTGATCGACTGATTATTATTTATTAAAAACACACATTAAGCTCTAGCATATTCAAAGGAAATAACTAAAAGAGGAAATTGATTGTATTGCATATTTAGGTTTTTTATTTAAAAGTGCAAAGATATTATTAGCCAACTGGCAAAAGAGATTTTTATTTTTAGAACGTCAACTAACTATCTCACAAATTATACATCACAACTATCTCATATTTTCTAAACAAGACTTGAATACGCATCCATTCTGTTAGAGAGCTTCTTATACAACAAAGAGTATTATTGAGACAAGTCATTTGATTGCAAGCAAAGGAGCTAGTTAACCAGAACCAAAGAGCTTAAAGGGTGAGCCCAAGAAGATATATACAAAGACGATCCAAAAAAGACAAAATTAAAAAAGACTTAATATATTCGGCTGATGAACCCACAAATCTTACAAGCGAGAACTAAAAGAAGCACGATTAAAGATCAAGATGGATAACATTTGGACATCTGACAAAATGTCTTCATAACGAGTTGAATTACAAACTGCATGTACTTCATATTTTGGTAACTCAAATAAATTGATTAACCACAAAACGAAACATTTTTTAGTCATTCGAAATTTCGAACCTCGCTTATCATTATACTTTCCAAAATCCAAGAATGTGTGATATATTACATCAATTTTACTCATAATGACATGAAAGTGATTAAACACATGCAAGTACAAATATTTTTTGCTTCCCTAAAGTTCTTTAAAAAATGTAACAGACACATACATATGTAAACAATGTTATAAACATACGACTAAATACATATACAGATAAACGAAGATGAGAATTGTAAAATAGTCGAGGAGTGACTAGATGATAGAAATCACAATTGATTACACTCAACTGGATGCCCATTCTCTTCAATTGATTCAAACTTGAAGAAATGATATTTTAGATTTCGTGTGATGTGATGGTGAAATGATATGAACCATTCAACTTGTAGTATGAATGTACTATCCAACGCTTTTCACTGTACCAACGTCACATATTTTCTTTACATTTACTTTTTTTTTTTTATTTTTATAGAGTAGCAAGTAGCAAGGGATAAGTTTATTTTAAGAGAGCTATAGTTAACCATTTTATTTTGAGAAAAATGACAAAAATAATTAATTTTGTAAACATACTTCACCAAATAGTTAACTTTTACGAAGACCTGTTATACTCACAAAATTAGCAGGATTTGCAATAATTTGCGGATATTAAAAAACTTGCATTTGACCTTGCAAATTTTGTTTAAAAAATTGCAAAGTTGACTTTGCAAGATCCACATTGCAATTTTTTATAAAATTCGTAGACCTTGTGATTATTTTAAATTTGCAGCATGGCGAATATCTTTATTGTTGCCCCTGATAAGCTTGTCAAGTCTGATTGAGGGCACACCAAGCATGAAAAAGAGGTCCAAAGGTAAATAATAATTGATTTTAGCAAGAATTTAATATATATCCTTTTTAAAGTTTAATATAACGTAAATATTTTTATCATTTACATAAATATTCTTCCAATTTTTATAATTACATTGATATCTTTCTCAAACTATTGGAATTACATTAATATCTTTCTCGAACTTTTAAATTCTCATATCTATACTATCTAATATATGAAAATAATGTAACACCCCCCTAAAGCACAACATTAAATTTTATTATTAAAAACCTTTCCATATTTAGCACAAATGTACAACACCCAAATGCATCCTAAAAAATATCATGTGCTCATCATGTGACTCATTTTTCCCACCCTTCCTTCTCAAGTTTCATTTTATGCCGGTCAACACACATTCATATCCACCGAGATTTTTTCCTCACAAATGTGGCAACTAATTAAAACTTTTAATTGTGCGTTTCAATCCATTCAATCAAAGTTTGAATCTGTCAATTTTTCTTGCCCAATACGTTTTGCTTTTCAATACATATATCACCTCTCAAAATAGTTGAATCGCTGGCATCATTTTTATTTGGTAAGTATCTTGATTTTGAACTAATTGTTTTAATTCTTATTTGGTTTATGTTAATTTTTGTAGTGATTTTAATGATTTTATATAATGTCCAACAAAAACCCTAAAAAAATTTGGGTCTTTTTTATTCTTTTTGGTAATGATCTTAATTTTGGGAATATGAGTATGTAAAATAAGTATTCTGATTCATATGATCCCTAATTTTCAGGGCGACACACATTGTATTAATTAAGGATGTCCGTGTTGATAAAGATGCACACCTCATTTACTTACCTAAGCGTTGAATATCAAATCAAGCAATGGCAACCTTTGTTTCTGGGTATATCAACGATTTATCACCTGTTAAGGACAACATCAAGTTACGAGTGCGTATTCTTCGCACTTGGATGCAACCTTTGTTTAGCAAGCCAAATATTGTTAATATGGAGATGATCGTTTTTATGAGCAGCAAGCATCTACTTATGTTATGCTTCAAATTATACTTTTATTTGTGTCTTTTTAAATAGCATTGTTTGTTTATGTTTGGCATTTTAGATATGAATTGTTATTTTGTATAGAAGTTTTGTTTATGTACTAAACTTTAAAATATGCACATTTTTTCTTCCAGAACACTAGGATGCAAGCAACTGTCAGGATGGCGTTGGTCAGTGGTTTCAAACATCAATTAGAAGAGGGCAATGCTGTCATCCTTCAACGGTATAGTCTTGGGGAGATTCAACCAAAGTTCCGCATCGTTAAAAAACCACTCCGCCTAAGCTTTCTTTCGAACACTGTCATAGAAAAGTGCACAGATTTCACCGGTTCTCTTTATGGATTTGACTTTCGTCCCTATGGAAACATTACATCTCTTAAGAATGAGGAAGTTGGCCAGTTTGGTATGTAGAATCCTTTTATTTATTTGTATACATTTGTCTTTTCTTTAGTACATGATATGGCAACCAATTGAAACTTTTTGTGTTTCAACATTATGCAGATGTGATAGGCCAGGTTGTTGCTTGTGATGACCTGGATAATTATGACAAAAACGGCGGTGTCGGAAAGAAGAAACCCATCACAATCATTGATGCTGAGTAGGTCATTCTAACAAACTTTTTACAGTTGCATAAACATTTACAATGTATTTACTGAATTGATAACAATCATATATACAGGGGCAATGAGTTGCCGTGTACGTTGTGGGGTAGTTTTGCTCAACAATTCGCTGATTTTTTGAATAAACTCGATGAACATGGTAAGATCATTGTTGTCCTCCAGCTGGCCATGATGAAAGTCTGGGATGGTACGTTTATATTCTGTTTACATTCAGTTTATTTATCTGCACTAGAGACAATAGGTATAAATCCGAAATCATTTAAATGTTTTGTACATGTTTTTGAATAAACAGGAAAAATGGCCATCCAAAATGGTTTCAATGGAACAAGGTTGTTCCTCTTCAATAGCAAAGACTATATACGGCAATGAATTTAAAGATGTAGAATCTTTTAGGAAAAGGTATCTTAAACCAATATTTGTATATGATTTTTTAAATTGGTTAATATATTAGCGTTGATATGGTCCATAATAACTTTGGTCTCTTTAACCATACGTAGTTTGGTGGCTGCTCAAGGTACGGAGGATTCTCAACAAACTGCATCACGTATCTCAACTGCTTCAAAGAATTCTACAAAAGATGATTTCGTCACCAAATACCTGATAGAAACATTATGGAAATTTTGATGTTGAGCATGTAAATTCATTGACAATCCCAAGATTTACATATAGTATACTCAAGAATACATAAATGTACAATGAAACTGTTCCAAACAATACATTTTTGTTGGGTTATGTAATGAAATGTAGCATACCAATTTGATGTTTCATGTTTAAAACGATTGTACAAAAATAACACCAACTTATCCGGACATATATGCAGGGTGTTCCATCCGTTATCGTCGCTACAATTTGTGTTATCCAAGAGGAAGAAGGTTGGTGGTACCTCGGATGCAGGGTGTGTAGAAAGAAGTTGGTTAAGTTTGCTGATATTGTTGACCTTGAATCCGATACCACACCAAAACAATTCTTGGTCCTAATGAATGGTGGTGCTCAAAATGCAATGCTGCTGCTACGTCAATCAAAACCCAGTGAGTATATGATTTCCCTTAAACTGGCTTTGATATAGCATTTGTTTTCAGTTGTTAGTGCCTCAGTGCCTGTGTACTTTTTTGCATTTAGGTTCCGCTTACAGGTGAGGGTTCAAGATGAAACTGGCACTGTATCAGTTTGTCTATTTAATGATGAGGTGCAGGCTATTCTGAATAACTTAACTGCTTATCAGTTGGTGGATAAGTATGGCAAGGTATAAATTGTTCATCAACAGTGCTAATTGTTTTAAACACTTTGTACATTCTAAATTGTCCACCCATTTACATGTTCTTATGTAGTCTGATGTTGTCTTCCCGACGGAGATTATGGAACTTGTTGATAAGAAATTTGTTTTTAAGGTGGCTGTTGATGCCAAAAACAAAGAAAAGCTGATGCCTGTCTTCAATGTATTGCGTTTGTCTAATGATCCCGATATCATTAAATCTGTTTGTGCTACCGCTACACCGGGAAAGGTGATAAATGAATTTAAATTGTTAAAAAGTTTTAACCAAACTTCATGTACTAAGACATTACCACCAAATATTTAGCCATATAATTTCTTTATTTCATTTGGATCTCAGGCTGAAAACGAAGCCACCAGCTTAAAGGTTGTTGATGTGACGCCATTTGTAAGTATTTTTCATTTATGCTACTGTACACATTTTTTTTTACACATCTTCTACTGTGATTTGCGACGTTTTTTGGTAACCATTTTACAATGATTAACCTATCCTTTGGGTGATTTTACGCAGGATTTGGAGTCACAGACCGATGAGAACACAACGCCGCTCGCCGCCCTAAAGAATGATGTTGTGAATGGCGAGCAATCGTCTTCTGATACTACGTCTCAAGAAAAAAGGAAGGTTGATCCATTGGATAAGACTGACTTGCTCCAAGGCCAAGAAAATAGTGCTACCAAAAGGACAAAGTTGGTTCTTGACAAGGAGATTAAAGTTGAGAAGCCGTGAATGTACTGTTTATTGGAGTTGTTACTTTTGAAATAAGCGGAAGCTGTGGATGGATATCCACGTAAACAATACTTTGTCCGTACCGTTATGTTGGTCTTTCATTTTATTTTCCTCGCGTTTGCGATACTGTTTGATCTGATTTTTCGTTGTGGACGATGTCTTATTAAGAATAACCAATCAGTACTTTGGTTAATTATTGGAAATAAGTTTTGTGCTTAAAGTTGTTTGTAGGTTTTGTGACTACCATTATATATTGCTTTTTCTTTGTTTTGTTCATTTTGCGGTAAGTGGTGTGCTATATTCTATGGAACCTATATCGCTTGATCAAGTTTAATCACCTTCATCCTAAACACCGCACTTTGGTCGTTAAAACCTTTTTATACTTCAAAATCAGATGCATAAACAACAAATGTATACTTGCACATTTATGTATTATTTATATGTTCTAATGAAAATTTTATGATAATATTCCATTTTTATTTAGTGACATTTGTATTTTATCCTAACTATCAACGCAGTTTGTATTGAGCATTTGTATTTTGGCTAACTATCAATGCAGTTTTATCGAATATTTGTTTTACTATGTTCATTAGACTCTTTTTGTCTCTGAAGCATAATACAAATATTCACTTCTTGATAATGATGTGTAATTACCCTTTTTGGGACAACCAGTTTGTTATATGATATATACTCATTGTCACATATCTGTTATATATCTGAAAACAAGATGCATACTTCCATCCTATCACATATTGGACAACACTTATATATCTGATAGAACACTGCCATTCATGTCATCACCAACTTATCATGCCACCACCATTAAAAAATGTACATCGATTTTCAATTCATATAAGCATCAACAAACCTTTTTATCGTACATCTACAAATATAATACTTTAAAACCACATGCATTAACTATGGAACTAAGATTCAAGATGATTAAGGTATTATACATGTTTAACAGTAACATAGATCATCGAGTAGACAAATATCATGCATTTTTTAGGGTGATCAATTATCGTCGTTAACATATTTTGTGAACACTATCTTACATGAAGTTGGATAATCTAACCACTATCATCATGCAATGTTTTGAAAAGTGGAACACCTAACGACTTGATAGCTATTGAACTAAGATTCAAGATAAGTGCAGCTTGGAAAACGTAATCTATCTATATCTATGCACGCAAAAAATCTCTTGAGCTTTTGGACTTTTGCAGTTGACCGGAACATGAGATATTAATCTATTGGGCTGTTTGGATTTAATGGGCTCAGTTATAAGCCTAATTATGTGTAACTTATTAATTGAATCATTCAACCAAGTCTACCAAAAATAGTTATTTTTTTGCCACAAACATTTTTGTATCACAATAAAACATGTGTGTAGGACATATTTAAGGATCATGGAAGTAGCTACATCGAAAGCTGTTTTAAAAGACAACAAATGTATGTTCTTTTTTCATTCAGATGAAGATGAAACCATCTTGATGTGTCATACCATTAATATGTCAATATATACATTGGTCCACATTGTCATTCTAAAAAGTAAAATTACAAAAAAGGTATCGAGATGAACTTGGATGCCTACTTAATCAATCTGCTATATAAATATGTCAGTATAAAAAACATTATAAAAAGGTACTAACCCACATACTATCATCCAGTTTTATAGCAGATTGTAACCCAACTAAAATTCTTACTACATAGACAAGCAAGCATACTTTAAACAATAACATACACTCCTAAAGGGAAGTAAGCTAATTAACAGATGATTGCATTAGTCTAAAGTAGTTGATTCAACAAAATACAAATAAGAACTGATTGTCAACATACGAAACGTAGTAGGATAACACCTTAAACGTAGTAGGATAATAGAATGGATTCATTGTCATGTATCCAGACATTATTCAACTTAACATATAACTAAACTACTAAAGTCTTGATATTAAACATTGTTTCAAAAGACACACACCCACTGACAATCCCGATAACAAAAGTCAAATCCACTTCAACACCTTCATTCAGCACATATCAAATATTGGAACAAGCACATGAAACTCCGGATCAACTGTCTCCGCCAAATCAGTCATCACGTCAACAAGCTGGAATCGAATCATTTTGTCCTTCCTAAAACGGCATTGCCTTTTGACATGTTTCCATTTGTCCTTTGCAATCATTGTTAGATGGTTCTTTCTCAGCTTCCTCTTCCGTGTCTGTTTGTGCCTTACAGTCACCTGGTCAACCGCAAACTTCATCCCACCGTGTCTAACAATTGCGTTGTCAAATGAGTACAATTCACTCTTATCAACAAACTTGGCAGGTACAGTCTGTATATGACATATAAAATCTCAATAAGCTCTTATTTTTAAGTAGACATAACCAAAACTTAAATACACACAAACTGACATGCACTAACAATTATACGTAGTATCTACTTACCAAACGGTTCCTATCTAGGACATAGGCCAGCATTGGTGTGTAAAAACATGCATCTTCATTTCTATGCTGATCATGCCCTTCCCAGTCGCATATGTGAAACATCCTTGGATCTATATTTCAATTTGTGAACACAAAATATTAGAATTATGCAATCATATAGTATAGATGTGTAACATAAATATCGTATGATACCTTTGTCCAGGGACCTCGACGATAGGAAAAACTAAATCCAATTCGTTCTCGGGATGTCCTCAAAGCCTAAACCAAGTCCATCCTTCCGAAAGTAATCATATTAAGCATCGCACCACCAAGATTTGTGAAAACCATTGGTTTCGGGTACTGTGTTGTTATCAACAACGAAGATTCCATCCATCTCCATAAAACAAGTTTGCATATACTTTTGGATTTGATGTTCCTCGAATATGAACACGACGATGATTCACAGCTGCTAAATTCATTCCTCCCATTCGAATATCAAATTCGTTTGTCACTATATCTTGCAGGAAATCTCCGGGAAGCAACTACATACAATTGAAAATAATCAACATATTCACATATTTAATCAGTTCATATTTGAACTTAAAAAAACACGTTACAAAATAGATAATAGTTCGTGTGTGCTTACCGGAGAATGTCCAAGATTCTCGCTCTGAAACACTAAGCATCTCATCTGCCTGCTGCCTATCAAGCTGCTGTCATATCCACCGCATTCAACGCCAGCACGATTGTAGGCAGTTACGTAATACGTGTCTTCCTCCTCCTTTATAAAGTGCAACATTTCCACGTCTGTATACCTACTCTTCTCCAGAAACTTGGCCCACTCATCGCCGTACAATTTGTAATGGTTTTCTAAGCTTTGTTTTATCCAGACTTTGTGTTTTGTTCCCCGATTATGTATTAAGTACAGCCATGGTGTTCCATCGTAGAAGCTTTTGTGAGCGAGAGATGGTAGCGCCGACAACACAAACAAAATAAAACAAATCTTCAATTATAAACAAGGTAATGTTGGAGAACGTTTAAATTATCACCTTACGCGGCATACCGAATTTTCGCAAACTTTGCTTTGTTTACAGCAAACACAAATTGAAGACTCATCCTGTCAAATTATGAGTAACATATAGATTAGCTAAATGATTCGTTTTGCAACAACATTGGAAACAAATATAAGCAATCAGACTGTATTTGTACACAATTATCAAAACAAGTATTCATTTTAAAACATATGAATCACTTTACAAATATAAATTCGCATATCCTATATCATAAATAAACAAATGGTTTACGTTTATTCACGACAGTCATAAGTGATTACGTTATAACTAATACTAATTTATGTTTCCTTTAGAAACAAACTAATAATGAATATCATAAGTATACATTCACATGTCATATATATTGCAAAAGCGCAAATCGTTTTAATCCACACACTGTATGGCTTACGTGAATACTTTATACATACTACTTATTTCGAATACACTATAAACACAACAACTTTATAAAACTTATACAGTATGACTACACTTTCTCCTTTCCGTAACCTTTCGATTATATGATTTCACTCTATAATCATATCATACATACCATGTAACAAAATAATGGACCACATAATATGTTATTCTGTTAACTAACTTTTAAACAAAACATACACCATATAAAATTAACTAACCTATATGCTTGAAGACTAATCTTCATATATATTACAGTTTATAGAAACTACAAAACAAATAGTCTTTCAAGTTAAACCTATTTCGTCAAATATGAAACCGCATACCCCAAACAAGTATCTATGTATCAACATACTATAAATCACTACCATCTTAAGGGTTAAGAATCAACCTAAACCATACACAATTGGTGTTGAATATATTATAGTTGTCATTCTTAGTTACATGCAGATCAAAAGAAAACTAACAATAAATTTACTAGATTTGTAATTTGTTCAAGATGATTACCTGTTCTTGGTTAGAAATCGCTACATTTTTGCTTTCTTAATGAATGAGGTGTGTGTGAGAATTCATCTACCACTGGGTCATTTATCAAGGTAACTTTGATATTTTTTTGCTGGAACAATCATTACCTTTTGTAAATACACGTTTAATATAAATGTTATTTTTAAAAGTATATTTGTAATATTTGTATTGATACTAAATAACAAATGACCCATCAAGTTAGTCAACTCTATATACGCATAAGATTTGTTTATACAATTAAATTATTTCATGTAATCAAGTCACAAATTCTATGTAATTTCAAAAGTAAATTAGAGTATGTTAGAGATCAATTCTTAACTTAACTTTGTATACATTTTGTATAAAAGGTGCCACCAATGTAGGACATAAACACACAACTAATCTACTACAATCACATTATGGTGAAGAACGACTCACCCAAGGTTCGTATGTATTTTATGATATTCATAGACAAACCAAGTGATTAAACTTAAATAAACTTTTCGATTCATTTGAAATAATCAAATTTGTTCATTTGACTTGTATCTTACATCTTTGTTTGTATGTAGGCTCTCAAAAAAGAGGAAGCCAGTAAAGCATTAAATACATTCGATCCATCCGAGAAACCTGTATTTTTATCGACATATCAGATGACAATGAGGTAAGAATTTCAACGTGCATATGTCATCGTTAATAAAAATGAATATTATATTTTTACAATTAAATTCAACAAACAATTCGTACAATTTTTAACCGATTATTACATTGTCAAGGAGTGCCCCGTATCTCGCAAACGTGGAAGATTGTTGAAAAAAGATGTTTCTGTGAATAACAATGTTGTTCACATTGTTTCTTCTGATGATGAAAATGTTCAGCTAATAACACAAAAAAAAAAAAAAAAAAAAAAGAAACCGTTCATGACACTGTACACAACTATAATGTGGTATGAATTGATCATCTATAATATATTTCTTTTGCTATTACAATTGTTCAGTTTATACATATACAAGATATGACTAATATCATGTTGCACTACCTTTTACATAGGAAGATGATGACGATGGACCTGTAACGTTTAGTCGATCACAAAAAAGACAAATGACTTTCTCATCAAATGCACTTCCATCAAGGCTCATGGACGTAGAAACGGATGATGATTTTGATAACGTTACCTTTGAAGATAATTCTATTCCCATTAACGATACGATTAGTAATGGTACTGATAATGAAGATGATGATGGAATTAGTTTAGGAGATCTTGATACCGATATTGATGAATCTCTCGATGATATTGATGATGATTTGGCCGATTTTATCGACGATGAGGATGCAGCTCCGTTTCCTACGGATGATGACAGTTATGACGACGACGTTTGATTGAATAAGAAATGTAATTGCAAAAAAATGATGTTTTCTCAATAAGACATGTTTCACTCTTGATATTCTTATTCAATATGTTAATTTTTAAAAGTATATGCATTTTAATGATATCATATACATTTACATTCTTATTCACGTTGTCATTGTCATTTGGGGTAACTCAGGAAGGATTCTAAACGAGATCATATATATTTTCTGATGATACAATTTCTATATATAGTTTTTTAGCAACTTTTATATATGTTACTGATTTTGAAAGCTTATTTAACATATTACTCAATCATGAAGGATCACATGTGTAAAATACATAATTATACTGACAAAATATCTATAAATACTCCTAATTGACATACATCTTCCAATACGAGTTTACACATGGCATCATCAAACCCTAAAAACAGAGAGCATGAAAACTCAAATACGGCAAAAACAAGTTCAAAGGTTAATCCTCCAACCGTTGCTGATGTTGATCCTGCAACGCAACCAACTGTTGAACCTGCACTACGTGATGGGCAGAGGAAACAATCAAATAACAAAGTTGATGATGCAATGAGATTTCTTGCATCGCTTTTTGAAGAAGGATTGTCTTCTCAACATGATAAAGGTATGTCGTATAACTAGCGTTACCATCTTATAAATAAAATCATCATATATATTTCCTTTATAGTGGCTAATTTAATTTTCTATATGCAGGTGAGTTAGACACATCTGTTTTTCTTGATTGGCTTAAAGTAAATGGTGGGGATCCTGAAGAACAAGCCAAGATTCTAAATGCCGTTAAGTCGAAGGTGCTAAAAAAAGAAGCTATGATTAATGAATTACGGGCAATGGGTCACGATTTGACTGATGACTACGTTGTCGATTTAAACTTCTTCGGCGAGGATTGAACTGTCATCATCAAAGTTTTCTTCTCATGTTTATGGTATGTCACTTTTATTAATAAAATTATTTGAAGTTCAAGGCCTTACAATTTATCTTCATATAACACCATTTCTGTGATGAGTATTATGTCTATTTTTATAAAAGTGTTTGAGGTTCAAATAATTATTTGTCTACATATTTATCATCAATATTAACAAAATTAACTTTCTATAATCATGTATTAATGTCATTGAATACGTCAATTAATATAATCAGATCTATTTATGAAGGGGAAGATGATAGGTGTGTCAATTAATGTGATATCCTAATAGCGTTTCCAAATGAGAAATCAAATTTCAAATCGCCATTTAACCAACATATCATATCCTCTAAAAGGTAAGCAATGCAGTAGAAGTAAAAACTGGATCAAAACAAGGCGCATGTAAAAGCTCTTATTCTCTTATATTAGCCCAATACAGTTGTTACGCTATTAAGTTTGATGAAACAAATCGAACATATTAAACTATGCACACTTATTTTCATACAAGTTAAAATAAACGTTGACAATAAAATAGAACATCTGTTGAAATATATTACAAACGCTTACACATAAGTTCATAACATAGATCTACTTAGCATTACATACATAGCATATCATTATAGAATAAGTGTTCATGCCATATACGGCCAGCCTTCATAACCACTCCAAAACACAAAACATTAAACATAAGCAATCCAAACGTAATTTCTGATGCTTCACTTAGACATAACATGTTCAGTCATAAACATACACACAAATTTTCTTGACGCACGATTGCGGCTGTCTTAACACATGTGGAATACTGGAATTTCAACTTTGTTACCTGAAGGCAAAGAGACACCGACGTCTGGAAATTTTTTAACAAGCTTGAACCGGACCATTTTGTTATCTTCCCAATCACAATCTCTAACAATCTTTGTCCAGTTGCAATTGATTGTAACATGATTTTTGCTTTTTGGCCTGTCATTGTGGCGTTCCAAATCAACGTCAACATAGAACTCCTCTTCAGTATTGCAAAGAACGCATTGTGGTATCGCCACATTGCATGCGCCTTCACAAAGTCATGAGGAATGTTCGCGTGTCGAGACTTAATGTAAGGAATAACCTTAGATTTACAAGTTCCAATAAATTATATATTAATATCAATCACCACTTACCAACCGCCTTCCGTCCGTAACGCACGCCAATATCGGTGCGTAGAAACAGTCCCTCTCATTGTCATGTTCAGCGGTGTGTCCTTCCCATGCACACATATGTTTCATCCTCTTATCTAAATTTCAAATATACAAAACAAAATTACGTTAAATAATTATCATATTCAAATGTTTTTATCTTGAGAAATAAGTACATATATTATTCCAACAGTTTCAGTAACATACCATTGTCAATCGGATTTCTCATGAAAGGGTTTCTCCAGTTCAGGTACATACGTTCTACAACATCATGACGCATCTCGACACCGGTGCGTCAAATGGCATCAATGAAACAAGATTGTTTAGAAAGTTTGTCAAGACAAATCTTACGCCAACAATCGAGTTTTCTCGTGAACTAAAATATCCCATCCCTGACCACCGAATACATGGACATGCCTATCTTCATCCAGCAGCACAATCCTACGATGAGTTACAGTTGCTATAAGCACTCCACCCACAAGAACGCGAAAGCGATGATTATCAAATGAAGTAAAGAAACCGCAAGGAATGTCCTGCGTAACAGAGTTTATACAAAATAAAATGTTATTTACTAAATGGGTTTTCATGAGATTTGTAATCAAGTTATTCATTTTAATGATTAGAGTTTAGTAATTACCGGTGATTGTTCAAGCTGTTGCAAAGTTAGCAAGCATCTTGACATCAGTAACCTCGACGACCAGTCGTATCCATTGCACTCAGATCCATCATTGGTATACGCTGTAATGTAGTAACAGTCCTCTTCTTGCCTAATAAAATGAAATGTCCCGACATTCATGTAGTTGCTGTCATCTAAAAATATTCGCCACTCACATTCAAACAGCTTAAAACGCTTCCCACCAGCCATCTTTATGTAAACTTTATGTTTCGTTCCGCCATTATTAATTAAGTAAGTCCAATTGTTCTTGGGTTTCAGTGGTCCCGTAAACAGAGTAGGAAGAAGCTGTAATTGAAAAACATTATGCATGTATTAATGTCAAGAGTTTGGAATAAACAAATCAATTAAATAACTTTATCGTACCACAACATACCTGTAATGTTCGAATGTTAATTTGGTTTGCCTCAACCAGAAACTGCATCATCATTCTATTTCATAAAACAACATACGTTCAAAGGGTCAACAAGTGTTCACATCAACAAATATATGCACATTCGTATATGTTACTACATACTAAACTGTTGCACACATCTATAATCATTTAACCATTTGACCGTACGAATACCTATTTTTGGCTGTTCACCATATTATATCATATCACGCGCTTTTTCATATGGAAAACTTAATCGACAATCTACCCAAACTACCTTCCCGCCATAGTTACAAACAATGTTCATACCGATATTCAGTGCATAATTACATATTCAGTAACTATGCAACAAAGTCTTAGTAAATCGATAATATCTTAACCCATATTATTATTTAAAAGTACTAACTTCAACTTAGCACATATTTTCATAGAATTTAACTACACATCCATTCTGAAATTGTTCCTCATATTGTGTAATCATATCTCCATATTACAGTATATGTTTTTTTAGCTCTTCCACCTTTGATACAGCATCACACCCTTTTTCATATGTGATTCGTGTGAAGTGAGTGTGTGAAAACACAAATATCAACGTATATCAAAATAACCGTAAAACTCGACAAATCAACCTTTTAGAAAAAGGGTTAACGTGCCAAATCTCACGGGTGTGATAAAAGTGATACCGGGAAGTGATTTCCCCGGGTCGTGTCCCAACGAGGTGTGAAATTGACGGGATCGTTGAGTTTTGTGATAAGGACTTGAATGGTTAAACGAATTTTGGATTTTGATTACACTACAAATTAAAGAACGGAAATGAAAATAAAGCATGTAAAACAAAGAAAACACTAAATAAAATACGACTAAGCCTAAGAAACAATAAAACAACGCTAAATTACATCCTAGGGTGCTAAAATGCAAAAACGCAAAAACCGGCAACCACCCGAGCCAAAAACGTAAAACTTTTGCAATTTAAGGGTTACGGGTGTGAAACTGATTTTCCTACATTCTAAACGACTAAAAATGATTTTATGAAAAAGCCGGGTATTTTTTCGACTTTTAAATTATTTATTATGAATTAAAAACGATTTAACACTAATTAATTGATTAAAAATACTAAACTAATCAAGAAAACTCTGAAAAATTACCGAAATCTACTTAAAGTTATGCTGGACCTAGAAAAAATAAGAAAACTGGGCACTGCTTAGAGAAATAAGCAGAGAATAAGCTAAGAAAGCTTATAAGCAAAACTGCCTAAAGGGTCCTTATATATTAAATGAAGCAAAGCCTAACTGATAAAGACCCAAGGGAGCGTTGGTTTGTGGTGTGATGTTAGTGTGTTGAGTGAGGTGACCAGAGTTCGAATCCCCTTGGTCCCCTTTTTGAAAATTTTTTTTTTTTTTAACTTTTTCTTTTTGAAACTTGTTTAAGAGATGAAAATGAGCAATTTTGTCTAAAGACTTGATTAGAGAAGAGCTGGGAATAAGCAGTTACAACTGCTTATTCACCAACAGTTGTGAAAATAGCAAAACCAACATCTTTTCAACCTAACACTCCTTAAACTGTTTTAAACTCAAATAAGCCTGAAAAGCAGTAAGCATGGGCCAAACAATCTAATTTAGCAATGAATAACAGAACTAAGCTATGCTAGGGGGGGGAAATCAGTGGCAAGAACCTACTCTAAGAAAATCCTAGGCTTATGACTAAACTTGAACTCCTAAAGTTTACAAATAAGCACTACATGGGCAAGAAAAATAAGGTCCTAATAAGCAATATTTAAACTAAAACCAAACTATTATGCTGGAATACAACTTATAAGCAGTTAACAATACTTGCAAAGCTTAAATGGAAAAAGCAATAGGTGACCTGTGGCTGCTAGTTGCAGACTCAAAACAGGCTTAGGGTGTCTGTTTGAGCTTATTTTTAAGCTGCTAAAGAAGCTTCCAAGACAAGATAAGCTGCACAGGTAGAGTCAAGCTAGCATACATGTCAAAATTAACAAATAGAAACCAAGAAAAAGCTTTTTACAGCTTAAAATTAAGCTGAGATCAGCTTGGTAAAGCTACTGTTTGCTGCTGTCATGACAGTAAATGGGATAGATTTTGAGTTCAAGTTTAACCAAGCTATAGATATCTTTGGTGCATAAAACTGAGCATGAACTTAGTTGGGAACATGATGATTTAAGAAAAACAAAGTTTGCTTATTTTTACCAACAATTGCACAAAAAATAAGACCAAGAACAACAGTGGTTACTGCTGTTCTGTTCACAAATAAAAAAGACAGATTTTGGTTTTCCTTTCCACTAGATTCTCACAAAGGATTCTCAAAACACAATTAGCTCTTGTAAAACTGACTTTTTAGGCTACACATGAGTTTGACTCAAGTAGTCAAACTGGGTCAAAATGGATTTTTGACCAGTTTGAACACGTAAACAAACACCCCTTACTGAATTTTTTTCTTTTTCTTTTGTACACTGCTTTACCCCTAACACCTTGATTTTTTTTTTGAACTCAAAACCTTAGCAACTTTCAAATACTAACATAGAATTTAGAGATATGAGACTAAATAAAAAGAACTTTTCATTGACTAAAAACAACATTACAACAGGATATTAAAAAAAAACATTTAAAGCTAAATTTTTATCTAAAACTAGGGGTGCCCTAAATGGCTTACAACTTGCTCTATTTATACTACAAACTAAGTCTTCAAGGTCTTCACTTGTTTGTGTTTCTTCAGTGAGGTAAGTCAAGCAAAAATCATCCTTTGTGCTTCCTTGAACTAATCCTGACCCTTCAATAGTTAGGTACCAAATGAGGAGCAATCAGGGCCATCCACTGAACCCTTTTGAAGCTGGGATTGCCATGGTGGCATGTCTTGGGGAAGGTGGAACAAGATAGTGGGTTTGGGATTTGGGTGAAACCGGGTAAAGAGGAGAAGGTGGGTTTTGGGTAAAGGTGTAGCTGGGTAAAAGGATTATATGGAGGGGTTGAGTGTTTGGGGAGGTGGTATGTTTTGAGAAGAGAGAAAGAAAAGGTAGGGTTCTGGGGATGTGGTTATCTTGGGCGGGAAAGGGAAGACAGGGGAGAGGTTGACTGGGTTGGGTATATGGGTTTGACCGGGTCAGATGTTGGACCGGATTGGGTGATTGTTTTGGATTGGGCCTAAGTTAGTTATACTTGGACTAATGGTTTAGATATTGAAACCAAATGAGACTTCAAGGGCCAAAAGTGTAAAATCCAAAAATCCATGGACCAATCATGAAATTCTGAAAATGCTATCCAAGGTCCAAACTTGTAAAAACTCAAATAATGTAGGGACCAAATCTGTCATTTGTGATACTTGAAGGACTGAAATTGTAGTTTTCCAAAAATTCTCAAAATGACCAATTTTGACAAGTAAGAATTACCAAAGGACTAAAAATGTTTATTTTCCAAATTAAAATGTCCAGGGGTAAATTCTATCATTTATTAAAATTCCAGGGACTAAAGTTGCCAATTTTGAAAGTTGGGGACCTGAAGCGCCAATTATGCAAACTTTGTTCGTTTTCATTTTGTTTTGCATCCAAACATATAAAACACAATTTTGAGATATTTTCAGATTCGATGCATTTGGAGCGTTTTTAAATGTTTTGCATTTCAGTTGACCTAAAATGATGAGTGAATACGCACTCATCAAATCCCCACACTAAAACATTGCTAGTCCCTAGCAATCTTTTGAGAAAACTTAATGGATTTGAATCTCTTTACCAAAAGCCATTACTTTTGGAGTAGCCAAATGTTTTAGTTCAAGTAAGAACCATGGTACACCGATAACCATGTGATTTTGAGCAAACCACCGACTTTCAACGGTTTGATTTTGTCTTTACCGAGCCGTACCATACGGACTAGCCAACTCTTAGATAAATTATCAATATTATCTTTGGTGAGTCGATTACCAATTATGGATTTCAATCGCCTTTACCACAAGCCATAAACTTGCGGGCTAGCCAACTCTTCACTAATTAAAGATATGGTGGTGAATACCATACAATTTTGGGCAAATTGCAAGTCGTAAACGGATTTGATATATCTTTACCAAGAGCCGTTTACTCTTGGATTAGCTAATCCTTTTGTCTTCTGAGACATGGCGGATCGATAACCAAATGAGTAAGTGTAAACACTTACTCGAAAAAAAAAAATTTTTGGCCAAAACGGGAATTAATATAATTATATGATAAAATTCGTGAGAATTCCCCCACACTTAGAAATGAATATTTCCTCAATATTCAAAGTACCGGCGGTTATGCGAAACAAAGAACGAAAAGGGAAATACTACGGCCATTATTTAGAAAGGTTTTT
>CM040245.1:98204023-98350679 GCA_022545495.1 Chrysanthemum lavandulifolium
ACATAACCCATAACCCATTGCATGACATCATGCATAAGTCATGAATGGGTATTATCCATGATCCATGGATTTAACCCATGACCCATGGACTAAATGCATTGCACATACTAGATACATTGTATCTACTTGGATACCCATGGTCCAAAGTCTAGGACCCATGACCCAGAACCCATGACCCATGACCCAAAACTCATGGGCAAAGAGGAGCATCCCACGGTTCCCCCAATTTACACTGGACGGATCCCTCAAGTAAGGGATCCGTGGGATCCGTGGAACAGTAGGCTATTTTCCTCTATAAATAGTGAGTCATTTCTTCTTTTTGGGTAGCCACTTCTACACATACTTTCTCCTAGTATTGTAAACCTTCTACCTTTGATCCTAAGGATCTCTTTATGTAGTTTGTGTTTGTTTTTGTGTGATTCTCTAGGTTCCTCTTAAAGGCGAGATCACCACCTCTTTGAAGTCGAGCAAGCTCAAGTCCATGAGTTGCCATGCTTCGTCATCATCAAGACTACCGAGGTTCTCTTGTTGATAGTTCTTTCTTCCTCCATAGAAGTGTTGTGTCAAAGGCATTAGTGAATAATGCCGAAAGAGTCAAGACGAAAGCATTAGTGAAAGGTGCTTAACGTCCGTGTCAAAGGTATTAGTGAATGATGCCGAAAGAGTTAAGACGAAAGCATTAGTGAAAGGTGCTTAACATCCGTGTCAAAGGCATTAGTGAAGGATGCCAAAGGAATCAAGATGAAGGAATTAGTGAAAGGTGCCAAACGTTCGTGTCAAGGGCATTTGTGAAGGGTGCCTAGAATTCAAGTCAAGTGGCATTAGTGAAAGATGCCAAGGGTGTACAATCGATAAGGTGTATCGAAGTACAAATAGAGATAGGGTGTATCCAAGGATATTGATATCCTTGATGATGTTGTAATAAGGAGTGCGTCTCCTTTTGGGATAGGCGTTGTGTAATGTTGGGTAGTAGTTCCTCCTTTGTAATGGAACTCAGTATTTAGCCTTGTACCGGATAAAGTGTAGGCGACGTTGTGATAGGTATGGTTCTACCTTGTGGAAGAACCCGGTGTCTAGCCTAGTACCGAAAAAGAGTAGGCGACGCTATGAAGGCTTCTCCGCCATAAGGAGTTGTGTCGTGTAGTGTTTACGAACTCTCGAGTAGGTGACTTGGGGAGTGGAGTAGGGTAAGGAAGGTGTCCTTGTAGCCGAACCACTATAAACACTCGTGCCGTGGTTATGTGTTTCTTACTCTTTATCTTTACATTACACATATACATATCTATCTATTAATGTCTAGCATACACATCTAAATAGATTGACAAAAGTTGATCTAAATACTTTAAAACGAAATTTTAAACGGTAAAACTATTCAACCCCCCCTTCTAGTTTTCCACACAACTCTCGAATGCGATCGGATGTCCTTCTTGCATTAGAACTCCTCCAATAGCAAAATACGATGCATCCGTGTGTAACTCGAAAGGCATGGTTACATCCGGTAGTCTCAACAAAGGTTCCTCCATAACCGCTTCTTCAAACTCTCGAACGCCGCTTGGCACTTTTCGTCCCATATTCAAGCTTTGTTCTTATTCAATAGGACTGTCAAGGGAGATGCTATTGCCGAGTATCCCATGATGAACCGTCGATAATAGTTCACCAAGCCAAGGAAAGATCTCAACTCCATCACCTTAGTTGGTGGTTCCCACTCTTGAATAGCCTTTACTTTTGCACTGTCCATCATCAATCCCATGTCTTTGATCTTGTGTCCCAAAAACTCGACTTCATCTTGGGAAAAGAGAATTTCTCCAACTTCACATAAAGCTTGTTTTCCCGCAACACTTGGAACACTTGTTTCAAATGTAAGACACATGCTCCTCCAAGGTATGACTATAAACAACAATATCATCTAAGTATACTACCATAAATTTATCAAGAAATGGGTGAAATAACTTATTCATAAGGGTGCAAAATGTAGCGGGAGCATTTTTAAACCAAATGGCATGACTAAGAACTCATAAGATCCATACCTTGTGACGCACGTCGTCTTAGCTTCGTCTCCCTCCGCTATTCATACTTGGTAGTACCCCGATCTTAAGTCCAACTTAGAAAAGTTTCTCGCCTTTCCAAGTTGATCAAATAAATCCGCAATAAAAGGAATATGGTACTTGTTCTTAATCGTTACCTTGTTGAATGCCCGGTAATCTGTGCACATCCGCAGGATCCGTCCTTCTTCCTTTGAAATAGCACCGATGCACCATATGGGGATTTCGAGGGTTGAACATAGCCCACATCTAATAGATCTTTGAGTTTTTTTACGCAACTCCTCTAACTCCGGTGGTGGAATTCGGTAAGGGGCTTGGGCGGCTGGCTTAGAACCCGGTTCCAACTCGATGGTATGATCCACCTCCCTCATTGGCAGTAGCTTCTTAGGAAACTCCTTGGGCATCACGTCCTTGAACTCATCAAGTACTCGTTCGATCTCCTTGGTATATCTACTTTGCCCGACTCACCATCCGTCTCTAGCCTTGTTACCGCCAAATAGCAAGGCTCGCTCTTGTTGTACCCTTTCTTGAATTGCATGGCCAAAAGGTCTTTACTCCACACTTAGAATCCCGCTCCGTGCTAACCACGCAAGTCTTTCCATCATCTAAGATACATAAAGAATTAGAAAATGGCATAGGGAAAGCTCGTACCTTATCGAGGAACTCCAACCCAAGAACCACATCGAAATCATCCATTGGGACCATCAACAATTCAATCGTCCCTTCCCATTCTCCAATCTTTGCCCGAACATCCTTGGCCACTCCTTCCATCGGCTTGGCCTTTGAGTTTACCGGCTTGAACGTTCCACTCCCTTTCGTAGCGCTAATCCTTAGCCGCTTGGCTTCATCAACCGACACGAAATTATGAGTGGCACCAGAATCAACTAGAGCATGTACCATGATCCCTTTGGTGGTTTCTTCCACATATTTCAATCCTTTCCCTACAACTTTTGGCACCTCCGTCTTGGCATTGATTGCATTTAAAATCCTCATCGAGCTCATGCATCCACAATCACTTGTGCCTTCGTCTTCATGAGCCGTCATTCCGTTAAGGCTTGCTTTCTTGGGGCAATATCGAGCTCTATGAGGTCCGTCCCATATGAAGCATCCACCACTCTTAAAGGCCGTCTTCACGTCTTTTTTCTTTCCGGTTGGTGGTTTATGAGCATTATCGTGCTTTGCTTGAGACACTTTCTCTCCCACACCTTTCTCATGGTTCACCTTTTGATCCTTCGGCTTAGATGTTTCCCTTCTCGTACTAAAGTCAATCAAGGCTTCGGCATGAGCGATAGCTGTAGCAAGGTCTTGAACTCCACGTCTTTATAACTCCGTCTTAGCCCATCCTTGCAAACCATCGAGGAAATAAAAGAGTCTTGGTCGGAAAGATCCGGAATCCCCAAGTTAAGTGTAGTGAATTCCTTAACATAATCCCCGATCGTTCCAGAATGTTTAAGTTTACGAAGCCGACTCTTTGCTTCGTTCTTAGCATTCTCCGGATAAAATTGCTTCTTAAGTTTAGCAACAAAATCAGCCCAAGTATTGATATTACACGTACCTCGCTCGATATCTCCATATCGATGTCTCCACCATAACACCGCGGTATCCTTCAAGTATCGGGTCGTCATCTTTATCTTGGAGTCATCATCCGTAATGTTGACGCCCTCTAAGTATTGCTCCATCTCCCATAGAAATCATCAACCGCCCTAGCTTCCCGCTTTCCCACGAACGGTGATGGTTTTGGAACATCAATCTTCGGAGCATTATTACTAACGTTGCCACCTCCGTTAGCCATGGATCGCTTGCATAACACTATATCGGCCTGCAAGTCTTCGATGGTCTTCTCAATGCTGGATATCTTACCCAAGATCAACTCTTTTAGACCATCGATCTCACGCTTAAAGTCACCGCTAAGAGTATTGAGGACGACCCTAAAGTCATCCCTCATGGTCACAAACTCGGAGTCTAGAACTTCCAAGCCCTCAACTTGGTTCTTCAACTCCGACATGGATGTCTCAACACCCATCAATCTCTTATCAAAGCTCGACATAACGTCCTTAGACGCACCTCTCTTCTTCGGGTCTTGACGCTTATCATATCGACCTTGCCTCTCGTCAATGATCGCACTTCCACTAGCACCAATCTTATCGGTCTCACTTGCAATCGCCTCGAATCAACTTGGCTCTGATACCACTTGTCACGGACTTGTCTCTACAAGGTCTTCCTTGTGACACTTAGTCTCGACTAAGTTCAGCCTTGCTCGAATACTCAACGATGTATGCAACGAAAGTAAGCTTCAAAAAATGAAACAAGTGGAATGTAAAGAACACTTTGTATTATTAGAGAACTTTTATACAAAAGAGCTTACAAGAGAACTTTTCATGGATGCTTTCTACAAATGAGGCTACACCTATTTATACTACTATGTACATCATTCTACAAGGTTCATGGAAGCTTCTAGCTTCCAGGATTTCCATTAGCTTCTAGTAATCTTCCAACTTATTCTAACATATTCCAAAAGCTTCCAAGATTATCCATCAACTTTCATGGGCTTCTAAACTCTTCCGAGCTTATCCAAGACCTTCCATGAGAAGTGTAGAATAATCCGGAATCCCAAACATACTTGAAAATGACCTCTTCGAATAGACGGGTCGTGACAATGTACTCTTATTACATGTTTTTTTTATTTTTAGACATATTCGATAAAAGATAATGTTTGCAAAAGTGTAAAGTTGATTATGTAAATTTTATGTGTGTAATCTAAAGTTAAAGTAATTGAGACACACAAGTCTTAAACTAGTTATTATGTAACAAAAAAGTTATTTACCAACTTTTGTTTTTAAAATATATTTTAGAAATAAATTACGCAATAGAAACAAAAAATAAGAACATATTTAATAAACTCACTATTGTTGTTTGGCTATCACATCAATTTTAATCGCTTATTGAAACAACTTAATGTAATAAAAACATCTATAACTTTCTTTATAAGCTATAAACATCTGGGGCTTAGTCCTAGAAAGAACAGGACAGTACTCAACACACCTTGATACTTGCATCTACTCTACACTTCTTCCTCCTTCCTGCCTTCCAAAAATTAAAAATTGAAAATTATAAAATAAAAAAAATTCCAAAATTGAGTTTAATTAAACACTAATCACATGCATAATTATCCGAAACCCTAATTCTACTAATGCAGGTATAATACATCTTTTATTTTTATATAAAATCTTTGTTATAATTTTGATGTTATTGGGTATGCATTTGCTGATTAACTGTAGTTCATGCTTTAATACGTGTTTAATTGTTTGTAATGATGATGAAATTAGAGTTATTTGTTAATTAAGCTGTTTTTTGATTTGTTTATTGTTATAGTGTGATGGAAAGTTAGGGTTTGGATTTGAACTATGGGAATAGTTAGCCGATTTCGATTTCTGTACTCGAAACGATTACTCGGAAATTGCGGAAAATGTCGCCTTAGAGGGTGTTTGGGATGTGGCTTATTTAGTTATGTGTATGATTCTGCATAAAAATAACTACATTTTGGATTTGCATATTTTGTAACACAATGCGATATGGCGAAAACATAAATTTTTGATTTTTTAAGAAAGTTTATCGGTTTATACTTGATTTAGGTTAAATATGATGTAAGTTTAGTTTCATCTTAAATAAGCAATTTGAAATAATCTTGTCCCAGCCTGTTTATTGAAAACTGCTTATTTAATAGGTTTCTACTGGGATTTATGTTAGATATGATGGTAAAAAAGTAAACTTAGTTTCATCTTAGATGAGCACTTTGAAACAAGCATGTCCCAACCTGCTTATTTGTCCCCAACATAAGTAGATAAGCATAAATATAAGCAATCCCAAACACCCTCTTAATACGCTATCTGTAACGGGTTAACAGGGTTAGTCTACTTTATCGTGCAGTGTTTCTACTGCCTTCCCTTACCTTTTATATTTTGGTACGCAGCTGCCAAGATGGTCAAAGATAACCGCTGTAGTAACAAAGCTAAAGCTAATGAAAATATAAAATCAAAGGAGAAATCAGTTTATATTTCTAGCGGTGGATCAATGAAGAAAATAGTAAAGCAAGATGCATCTCCCGCTTCTAACTCAAGAAGGTCATCGAGAGACCTGGCAGCTGATAAAAAAGTTAAGGGTAATGAAAATATTACGCCAAAGAAGAAAACTATAACACCAAATGCATCTCCTGCTTCTAGCTCAAGAAGGTCATCAACATCATCGAGGAAACAGACAAAAGAAAGTCCGGGTAAAGATAACCCGACTAATATGCGCAAGTCTGTAAGATTGCAGAATTTGAATCCGTCAGATACTCCTCAAAGTAAGGACAAATCAAAGAAAACACAGGAAGAAAATAAAAAAACTCCTGTAAGCGATAGACGCAATAAGCTCGTTGAAGAATCTCCATCATCAAATTCAAAGTCAAACAAGAAAAAAGCTGTAAAGAGTTTGGATCAGTGCATGACGGATACTAGCGAAAATAAGGGACAGGAAAAACCGAGTTTGGGTGCTGGTGGTAGGAAAAGGAAGAAGGGCAGAAAAAAGTTTTTCTCTAGAGTTAAACAAAAAAGAGCTGTAGCAGGTTGGTGAACTTATCTGGTTTCCCGTATTTTCTGCTCTATTATGTTTTTATAACTCAATATATGGTTTAAACGCTCTTTCTTGTTGACATGCAGACGGTGACAAGGCTAAAGACAGTGAAGAATCGTTGTCTGAAGCTAGCAGCAGCAGTGGTATTGCTTTTCTAGTCAATAATTTCTAAATTGTTATATATTGGTATTCTTAGTATACCAGGTGAAGATTTGAACCTAGATAAATTATCCGCCAATCTTAATTGATAATAAACAAATATATTACTAAGTACGGGGACTACCAAGTTGTCAGTTTGTGCATCCAATGGTGAAGCACCGCTAATTGCATGTATTCTGAATCATATAAATTCCTAAATTTACTTAACGAACTAACTCCCTAAACTTAGAAACCAATAATAATCTCAACACTGTGGTTTATCTCCCTTTTCCCAGCCTTAGATGCCATAACTCTCCGGATAGTACGCTCTTAGATACCAATATGTTTGGTCCCGAGGAAGTTTATTCAAGAAATAAAGTGGTTTGAATACTTTTATACAGTATATCACTGGTCTCTCCCAAAATCTAGAAAGCAATAATAATCTCACCTTATGTGCTGATTTAGTTAGTCCCTTATCTATACGGAAGATAAATGATTGAGATGACTAAACTTATGCCTATTATTATGCCTAAATACAGGCGTTATTTGTTTATTGGTTTATAAGTAAGTGGGCCCTATTTTTAGCACCAATAGATGCATGCCACATAGGCATAAGTTTAGTCATCTATTTTTTTTCTCCATATGGAATACATGACACCTTATCACTAATCTTTGTTATTAATTGGGCCAAGGCCCATTACGAAACCCTAATTATTACAATGTCCGCGGCTCTCTACAAGTTCTGCACGCCATTATATAGCCTTGTCCCGTAAGTCAGTTCGTTGCGAAGTTACCAACTACTAACAAAAATAAGTTTTTAATTATGTGGCTTTATGCGCAATCCGAGAAACAACACAAAAAGGGTAAGGAATCTAGAGTAAATTGTTTTCATTCATGCATGAGTGGTTCGCCTGCTAGGTTGGATTTACTCTGCTTTAATTGTATGTATACAGTTTCGATCTGTTAAGTGTACTTACTCTGTTTGCTTTACACAATTTTGTCAAAAATTGATTCTCATATAATGTAGCTTATAGTGATCTTTTTGAATCTGCTAGTTCAGCAGCTTTCTTCAAAAGTTAATTATTGACATTTTGTCAATTTCAAGTAGAAAACTAGTAGTTGCGCATATATTTCAGCTTTAAATGTGAACAAGACTGTTTGTTTGTTGTTGAGTGCAATAATTGTTCCTTGCTTTATTATGTATCTTTGTTAAGAATAGGTGGAGAATTGAAATTAGGATAGATGAGTTTAGGTTGCAGGACTGCAGGGTAGTTTCCTTCGGCTGGATTGGGTAGTGTTTGTTGTATGTATGTCTTGTTGTTTACTATAGTGGGATCCATATGAGTGTATACTCATGTGTTTAATATTATATTTTGGAACGTAGAATTGGTTACGGAGCTGGAAAAACCAGACAAGCTACATCAGGTTGATAACAATGATAAAGAAAGTGAAGAAAAGTCGTCTGAAGCTGATTCCAGCAGCAGTAGTGGTACTGCTTTCTTTTCCAAGAGTTTATAAATTGTTTTTATCTATCTTATTGTTTCCTTTAGTGGTTGCTACAAGTTAGTGGATACTTGTTTGTTTAGTTTATTTTTTGGAATGTAGATGTGGCTATGGAAGACAAGTTACATCAGCTTGATAGCAATAACACCGAATATAGTGTCTCTAAGTCTGTGGAAGATAAAGATGATAATGATGATGAATGCAGTGATAGGAAAGCCTCTAAAAGTCAATGCAGAGAAGAAGATAATAATGTGAAAGAGCTATTGGATGACTATCTCATGGATTTAGACAAAGCAACACATGTTGGTTCTTTAAGAAAATCCGTTGATGGTGAATCTATTGGACGTGGCAGTGGTGAAGGCTCATCATCTGAAAGCGAGAAATCTCCAAAAAAACAAAAGTATCAGTACTCTCAAAATCTCTGTCCCTTTTTTTCAGCTAGATATTAATCTTACTGTAAATGAAATGATGATTGTTATGTTCGGTTAAAAATCTGTAAATCTCCAAAAAAACAAAAGTATCAGTACTCTTAAAATCTCTGTCCCTTTTTTTCAGCTAGATACCAATTTTACTGTAAACAAAATGATGATTGTTATGTTCGGTTAAAAACCTGTCGAGTTAGTTTTTGCAGGGATGATCTCTTTTAGAGTAATTGAAATTTGGAATTAGCACATCTGATATTTTACTGTCCACTTATTCTTATTGTGCAGGACAAACCATGCCTTGGGAAAGCAACATGAACTCAAGTATTGTGACACCCCTAATTCCGAGGTTGGTCAACTAACTGATGTACTGTTTCCTTGTCATCTCTTTATGGATGTAAACTAGTTAACAAACAACTATTGTTATTGCATGTACTAGTATTAGTGATTTTTTTCCTTTATTCAGTTTTGATTTTAAAGGTTGCTCTAAACTGACATACATTTAATGGTTCATCATTTAACATAGTATTTGATTCAAATTTCCATCTCTTAATGCTTGCACTAGGATAGGACGACATGTGAAGCAGCTGGTCTTGCTGAAATTGTAGAAGAGAGTAAGGGTGTGAAAAACATGAAATCAAGTGTTTCTTTGGTGTCAGGAGTTGCAGAGTCCAACTCTTCTAAATTTGTAGAATTTAGGGTCCCTGTCCAAATTTCCAATGTGCAGCTTGAGCAGTATTGTTCTATGCTACTGTCAAATGCTATGGCTCTTAGTTCGTGCTCAAAAACTGATACCGTTGGAGCTGTACATGACATTCTTGTTTCGAATCGCAAGGTTTTTTTCTGCTGTTTATGTTCCGATCATTGATATCCAGATGAATAATCTTCTGCACATTATCATTATATCATATGTCTTTAATTGATCTTTTTTTTTTTTTTTTTTTTTTTTTTTTTTTTGTTTTGTAGTGTTGTGATCACCCTTACATTGCCGACCAATCTCTTCAAGAAATCCTTACACAGGGTCTTGAGCTAGCTAAGTTTCTAGATGTTGGCATTAAAGCAAGTGGCAAACTGCAATTTCTGGACCTTATACTTCCCGAGCTGAGGAAACGGAAACTCAGAGTGCTTATTCTTTACCAGGTACATAGATGTTCAATTTTACATTACAATGAAGTCTAATCGCTTCCTTAATTTCTGCTTTCTTGGGTTGTGCTTCAAGTCTCTTGCATTCCTTCATTATCTATGTGTATCTCGTGACAGCCTCTAAGTGGTTCTGGGAAGGGTTCGGCTTCTATTGGAGACATATTGGATGATTTTCTCCGTCAGAGATTTGGTGAAGACTCTTATGAGCGTATCGATGGAGTTGGAATTGTCCCTTCAAAGAAGCAAGCTGCTCTAAATAACTTCAACAACAAAGATATGGGCCGATTTGTCTTCTTACTTGAATACCGTGCTTGTCTTCCGAGCATTAAGTTATCATCAGTAGACACTGTAATCGTATTCAACAGTGATTGGAATCCTGCAAATGATTTAAGAGCATTAAATAGAATAGCAATTGATTCACAATCAGAACAAATTATGATTTTCCGGTTATATACTTCCTCGACACTTGAAGAAAAAATTCTTAGACTTGCTGAGCATAATGTAACTATCGATAGCAAGTTGCAGAATATAAGTAGGAGCACTAGTGATGCGCTGCTAATGTGGGGTGCGACATACTTGTTTAAAAAACTAGATGAGTTTCATAATGCTTCTGGTGTGAATACCTGCTCTGAGGAATGCTTGTTGGACGAGTTATCGGAAGAGTTTATAAACTTGATTACTCATGTACGTATGAACAAAGATGCAACTAAGTTGATGATTACTAGAGCTCAACCAGTTTGTGAAATTTATGGTAAAAATCCCACAGTGCCAAACAAGACAGGTGGGGAACAGCCTCATACATTCTGGAGAAAGTTGTTGGTTGGAAGGGATCCATGCTGGAAGTATTTAGCTATGTCAAACCCAAGGCAACGAAAATCCAAAAGACCACAGTATTCTGAGCAGTCACCCGAAAAAATAACCAATGATGATGTTGCACGTAAGCGTAAGAAGACCACAAATAACATTACTGAATCGGTTTCATCAAAGCCAGTAACAGAAGAAGGTGAAGTTGTTGGTATGTATCTTAAATTCTTAAAAGTTATAATTTAGATGACTCGAGGCCACCAGATTGTGTGTAAGTTCTGAATTTTAGAGTCTCACATTTTCTTTCAGGGGCTAATAAATCACAATCATCTGCTGGTGATAGCTTTTGGTCTGATATACCCGAAACAAGCTTGCATGATTTTTTGAAGCTTAAGATATCTAGATTATGTGAACTCCTCGGCCTCTCGGTATGTTTCTCTCAATAGATATGATCATGAAAATTATTTTTTCAGTGATTAGTACCACTCAGCAGTCAGCACTAATAATTTAAGCTGTTATTATTTCATGCTTTGCCTGCTAGAAGCAGATAGTATCTTATATAGGATTTGTATTTACTTTCCTTAAACACAGGAAGAGGTCAAGACAACGGTGGAAAGATTTCTCGAATATGTTATCGAGAATTATCATGTCAACAACGAACACGCTAATACGTTGCAAGCTTTCTTGATATCTCTGGTCTGAACATTTTCTAACATACTTAATACGTTTTTTTTTTTTTTTCCTTTTCTCTCTGATATATTTAAGCTAAAAGACATGATCTTCTTTTCACATCCTTTTATGCCTTTGCTAATGGGTATATAATCTTGTTTCAGTGCTGGAGCGGCTCTGAAATGTTGAAACACAAGCTTGATAGGACACAGTCCATTGCTATTGCAAATGAACACTTAAATTTCAGTTGCGATGAAGAAGAGACGCACAATATTTACCTGAAGCTGGAATCAGCAAAGGAGATGTTTATACGTCACACAAAGAACCAAAAGAAAACTTATGTTTCAGAAGATTCTATCCCAGAAATAGAACCTACTTCCATGCAGCCTTTAGATGTAAAAGAAGAGATTCCAGATAGCCCGCCTAGTCAATATAATGATAATGTTGTTGATTGCAACCCTATATATGCAGAAATTGGCACTATCAATCCTGACACATCAGATGCTCCAGAGAATCAGAATGATTTCCACATCTTGAATAATAGTGATTCACCGTCTGCAGGTGTATCAAAGGAGAACACACCCTCGGTCCAGCGTGTAGTTTCTCCAGCTTCCGGTCAATCAGTTCCAACGGATCCAGTAAGATTATTTTCACAAAATACTAAAAATAGTAACACAATGGTCTATTACTCTGTTTAATTTTCTTGTCACTAATTGTGGAATATTTGGATTTTTTAGGAGATACAAAAGGAAACTACTCTGGAAAACGAAGTTCAAGTTAACTCAACTTCTTTTGCTGAAACAAGTTGTCTGCAAACTATAGGTGCTGGAAAAGTTGACCAGTTACAACCAGAAGGGTCATCACTTCAGCTTGGTATGGGCCAGTGTTCCCCATCGGTGGCGAGTCCACAGGTTGCTGAGATTCATTCTACTACATCTACCGTTGAACAACGATCTGATTCGTATTCAGCTGATAAAGTGGATTGCCAACCAAGCAACAAACCACCTAGCCCTTCCCAAAGTCTTTCAGCATCTTCTCAAGTTTTGGAGACTAGTGCACGAGTCCCTAATCCTGCGGTTACACCACGTGGGTCAAACCTGTTGAATGTTAAACGATTTGATAACCGTAACAAAGGGGTCTCACGCCCATATTCTGATCCTCTTCAAAATGAAATGGAAAAGTTATGTGAACTTAAGAATAATATTCTCAAATTCCACGAAGTTGTGGTTAGTCTCTGCTTTAATTTACATTATTTATTAATAGAAGTGTCTTTGTCTCTGCTTGTCAACATGGTTTTGGGTTCGTCTTTCTGCAGAAGCTGAAGCTAAAATCGGACCACGAGAAGGAATTGGCAGAAGTAATTGCTGAGATGAATCGCAAGTATGAAGCTAAATGTCAGGAGGCAGAAGCAGCTTTTCAATCAAAAAGGGTGGAAATTGATACTAGTTTTAACAAAGTGGTCAAGAATAAAATTTTGGCTGATGTTTTCAGGTCAAAGTGCCAAGATATGAGCCCCTTTGACCCTGCAGTATTACGAGGTATGCTTTCTTGAAGATACTTGACATATAGAATAATTGTCATAATAAAGATGATTTTTAAACTCCCAGAGCAGAGGACAAAATTTAAACCTTCGTTATTTGCAGTTCAATCAAGAGCGGTTCAGTTTCAGGGGCAACCTTCGATGGGGCGTTCCACTTCATTATCACCTGCTCAAGTCTCAAGAATCCCCCAGCAGCCACCTCTTCAAATAGTTCACCAGTCTGCAAATCTTTTCTCAAGTACACCTACCAGACCACCTTCAAATACCATCCAATCTAGCATCCCAATAAGACCCCCACAATCCACCAGCACCCCCTCCACTACACCAACCAGACCACCGCCTATCAACCCCATCACCCCATCATCCAGACCACCATCTACCACCGGCCCCATCAATACACCAAGCAGACCACCATCTGGTGTAAGCCCCATGACTCCCTCTATCAGACTTAACATACCTCCACTTAACATCAACCCCATCACCCCCTCGAACAGGCCACCTCCTAACATCAACCCCATCACCCCCTCTAGCAGACCACCACCTGACATCAACCCCATCACCCCCTCTAGCAGACCACCGCCTAGCAACAACCCCACCGCCCCTTTTGCTAGAAATCCGCGAGCAATTAGTGAAGTCCGTGCCCCAGCGCCACATATTCGGCCTTTTACGCCTTCAACAACCGCATCTCCTCATAATCTTTCATCTCACAGAATGATTTCAAGTCACCATGCCTCTTCTCCCACCTCTCAATCTTCAACTCGACCACCACATTTTTCGCCATTACAAACACCACCACATCTCCAGACAAATCATAATGGCCATCCTACTCAGAATTCACCAAGGATGCAGCCTTTTTCCTCTTTATTGGCTGCTCAAACTTCATCTCAATCACTAGCAGCATCACTTGCGCTACCACCGTTGTATTCTTGGCACCCATCCGAGCAGCATCCACAAGGTAGCCTGCCTGCTATGTCATCTTCACTTCCCCAAACATCACTACCACCTATGCCACCAATATCCATGAGCAACACTGGTCTTTATAGTGCACCTGGCGGGTCTCTTAATCTAAGCCAATCAGCACTTGATTTGCTTATGGACATTGATAAAAAGCTAAGCTTCATCAGCAGCCAAGTACGTTGCCCTCTCAACCTGAGTTTTCAGACGTAACTGAATTTGGTAAAAAAAGCGGTAGCAGTGACCCGGTATGTTTGTCAGATGATGATGATTAAGTGGCGATTGTATTATTGTGACTGATAATCGTATGTGAACCATGACCTTATCTTAACAACCTGTTGTTTAGAGAAAAGCTTACATTGGCTAACTACTAATGAAAATCTTACATTAGTTACGGTTTTAGCTTACAGACTTCCGTGTTTTGTTCACTTTGTTTGAATATCCAAGATCTGTCAACGAGTCTTGTAAATTTATCTAGTAGCCTTTGCAAAACTAAATGATCTTCAACGAGTCTTGTAAATGATCTTCACCGGTAATGTAATAGTTGTTTCTGTGTGAAGTTTGCCAGTTTGGTATGGTTAAATAATTTTGAATGTATTTCTTGAGTAGTACTTTTTGCAGAATTTGCATTGATTAGTTTAGCAAGCATTTATACTTTTTGAAACTCTCTTAAGTGTAATTCTAATTATTGAAACTAAAAATATACCGAAAAGTCTTGCATCAAATAATGGGAACTACTACAAAATTTAAATATTGACTATACAATCTTAATATTGATTTCTTGAAATTATACAGAACACAATATCATTAAGAATACTTGTGAAACTATAGTTTTTTCATCATGCAAGTAATTATTATCTAACAATTTCTTCCCTCCTGTAATCTTCCCTGATAGACACTTTTTCTCATGATTCTTTTTTTGAATTTTTATCAGTTTTCTTTGATTTCTTTTTCTTTCCCTACTTGAACATTTTATTAACTTGGTTTTAAAAAGTGTTACTTTATTGTCAATAACTTGAGTCTCATATATACTTTTTTTTTGTTTTGTAGATGGAAGAAAGAGTTCCTTTTGATCTTGAAAAAGTTACCCTGGAGCAATACTCGATTATTGGCCAAGGCATGAAAAAAGGTTTAGGTACGAATGAACCTTTTGCTGGTCAATGTTTTCTTAGTGAAGAAGAAGCTTTAGTTTTCTATAAAAATTATGCAACAATAAAAGGATTTTCGGTTCGGAAAGGACGGTTTGATAATGATAAAGGAGAAAGAATAAGACGTGATTTTGTTTGTAATCGTGAAGGAAGTTCGGAGACTAAAGTGATCGATTCCTCTAAACAACAAAGAAATTCACGTTCTAAGAGATGTGAATGCAACGCTCATATGCGTATAAAATTGAGAAAGATAAACGAAAGTTTACCGGAAATGTGGCGAGTAACTAAATTTGTTGCGGAACATAATCATGTTTTGTTTTCTTTAAAATAGGTTTTGCTTCTTTCCTATTATTGTAGTAGAAGACGGAAGCAATTATTAAGAACTATGTTCCATTTCGTTTGGAAGAGATGCCTATATCCCATATTTCACACAATTTTACAAGTGTCTCCGGTGAGACTTGAACTCACAAGATTAAAAGCTTTAGGTCATCACTTATCAACATTATTAACTTAACAATATCCATGGTTGACCGATACAAATTTTATTTATTTATTATTTTTTTTTTTTGGAACGACTGATTTATAAAAGCTAGATCAAACTAGCAAAAGAAAAGCAAACAAAATTACATACGCGAGTTTTGCATCCACGCGTTCCAGTTAACTCTGCTCTTACGATTCCTATTACATAACCAATTAAAAAAAATAGAAAAATAAAAAAAACAAACCCTACCAAATCGAAAAGTTGATGCTTTTTAAATCTTGAGCAATCAAACACCAATGAGTTCCGGTACATCCAAAGGATCCAAATAAGAGTAACACAAGTTGTGTTTAAGATCCTTTGTTGCTTAGAACCTCTACCATGCCCGTCGATCCATTAAAACATGTCGGCCATAATAACGAATTCTGGAATATGAAGATCCAACCATAACGCGATTCTGTTCCATAACTCCAAAGCAACGTTACAAGCAAAAACACATGATTACTATCTTCCACATCACTGCTGCAACACGGACACAAAATTCAGCTGGTCGGTAATGTAATTAGAAAGTAGACTTCATTCACAATATATAAACCCTATAAATTCAGCGGTCGGTTTACTTCGGTCTTGTTAAGAAGCTGAGTATATAAGCAGCTATTTTGAATTTTACAATCCATAAGCTAGAAATAATTGGACAATTTGAGCAACAATAACTATTAGTAATCGAAAAGTAAACAATATTGTTGGTCTCCACTCTAAGCATTAGACTAACATTAAATTAACAATTTGACTGCAAAAAGTAGGAAAAACCCATCAAGTTTGACAACTAACACAACATCATTCTCCATTCCTTATGGAGTACTGGTAGGGGCTTTGCAAATGGTATCAACACTAGATTAAGGATCAAATGAAATAAAATTAAAATGAAAAAATGATGATGCAAAATAATATCAAATTCTCTTTCTCATTTAAAATATGTTGCATTTCGGATGCACACAAATACAAATAGATTTTAACTTTTAAATTCTCTTCCCACTTTAAAATCGTGGCTCAATATTAAAAACTTACCATTCTTCCTATTTATTTTTCTCAATTAGATCTACTCCCATCAACACTAATACAAATGTCATGTTTTAACTTTTATGAACACAAATGCCACTTAAAAATAACTACTAATTCAATATTAAAAAATATAACAATTACGATTGCATTACTTATGAGTTATGACAATTTACATATATTCGGAAGAACTATAATTGTAAAATATTATGGGCTTATGGGACATGTCTATTCATCCTAATCTTGATTAACAAGTTAGGGTTTTTCTACGCTTTTGGTGTTAGAGAAAAAATTATCTCCCTTGGACTCTTGATGCCGAGATTTAAAATTGGAAATAGAGAAAAGAAATGAAGTAGAAAGTAGAATCTCGCAATTGTTATCATCTTGAAACCATAACTCAAAATAATATTGAGTATATCCAAATTACATCCATTAAAAATGGGAAAAGGTCCATAATGGAAAGAATGAAAGGTCGTGTCTGCGTTGTATTTTACATACATAAATCGAGGGCGAAATAAATATGGTTTCTACCTACGAAAAATATTTATCGATGAAATTTTGTTCGATTTGATCAACATACAATGTTTAGATCTTCATTTTTCAAATGAATGTATACATAATGATAAACAGATCTTGGCAAGAAATGGAAAAAAAAAATTATTTAAATTATTTAAAAATATATGTGTTATTTAATTTATTTTTAAAAGATTTATGTACTTTCTTTAAAAATATTTTTGAGGAACAAAATGTATTTATTTAAAAAACTTGTTTTTTAAATATTTTAAAATGTATTTATTTTAAAAAACTTATTTAAAAAAAAGAAAACAAGTTAAAATTATTTTTAACTTTTTTTTAAATTATATTTTAAAATGTATTAAAAAAACAAACAAACAAACTTGTTTTTTTTAATATTTATTGAAAATATATTTATTTAAAATTGTTTTTAAAAAAGAAATTTTATGAATTGATTATTCAATTATTTTAAATAAACAAAAATGTATTTATTTAAAAAACTTATTTTAAAAAAAAAAAACAAGATTTAAAAAATATTTTTTAAAAAATATATATATATTTTTTAAATGTAAAAATATATATATATATATATATATATATATATATATATATATATATAAATACTAAAATCTTGAAAAAGTTCTTACTTTAATTAATCAATTTATCTCAGGTGGATCTAAATATCTTATTGTTTTTAACTAATTAAAAATTGTGGGATGGGAAATGGAATTTCAAATTTACTATCCTAATTCTAGATACGATATAAAGTTTTAACTTTATTTGATAAAGTTGAATGAATCGAGGGCGATATTATATAAATTGCTTGGTAGCTACATAGGTACAATTTTTTGTTTAATCTCTAGTATTTTTCTCTTTAATATTTGTACATGCATTGTATACTTTCCAACTTGATTTGAATTGGGTTGGAAGCTACACATATTTTGAAATCGCTTCGTTTGTTGGCAAAAGTTTCGTTTAGAAGATTGGCATCGATGCTTGAAGTATATACTTAAAATTTATCTCATCTGAAACACACCTAATAGTTTTAAACCATTTTGCAAATCTCACATACAAAGAAAAAACACATTTGCCTAAAAGAAAATTGAAATTACTAATCTACCCATACTACATGTCTCTTTCGATACTTTCTTTTCATAACTATCTATAAGTTAAAAGTTTGATTCAATTAACAATATTTATCCATTTCATACACGAAACACTAAACTACAATTTCACAACTATAATTATCTGTCGCTTTAAATTTACGTCACTATACATGAGTACTCATCTAATATACAATAACATGTTTGCGATTGTCCTTAAAACAAGGTCAAAGGGTAAGGCTTGTCCCTTACTCTAAGCACCAATAAAAGATACATGGTCAAGTGAACACTCCATTCTATTATAGATTATGATGAGATTTATATCAAAAGATTGAACTTTGCTAGTGATATAGATGTCTATTTTTCAATTTGCTTTCGACTTTCCCTGTCACAAGACAAGAGGAAGGGTAATTACGTGTAAATCGTGTTTTTCAAATTAATAGCATAGTATTTTCGTATGAAATACAATAGTGTATTATGTATCAGTATCAATAAACGCTTTGTGATAATTCAAGTTTTTGCAGTTCTTCATAATGCACACGACTATTGTTTGAAAACAACATTGCACCATATCCACCAAATACAAAAATACTCGATATGTATGAGGGGTTGATTCTATTTCAAGACATCTCTATAAATGATTATTTTGGTGATATCAAATTGTAAAATACAAAATCTGTTGAGTTTCAATAAGTACATATCAATGGTTTGGTGTATACTTTCCTTTTTTAGTTATGCTTTTATTACTCTTGTAGGCTTTATTTAGATACAATTTGACCGAGGAAACTTGGCATCTTATAATTTTCAAAGAGATATTGAAAAGTAGTTGCTAAGAAACTTTGCTTTTATTTCATAAAAATAAATGGAAAATTTAAGTAGACACGTAACATAATGATAACATCATTTCCTATATTTGAATGACCCTTCATAAATATCACACTGAATGTTATACATTGCTGACATCTTATACTGATTTGTAACAATCTTAAAATAGTAATATGTGTATGTAAATATAGAAATTGTTTTCAACAACATACATTAAAAAACATAAAGTTGAGACCGATAACTAAAAATAGCAAGTAATGTAACTTCATCAAAAGTAATTACCGAACTAGAAAAATCAAGACCAATATTTATTTGTATTCTTAGAAAACATATGAATAAGAGTATGTGACAACGCACGAAATTTCAAAAGTACCGGGATTTACAAAGTACCAATTGATGCCATGATGGATTTTGAAGAATATCACTGCACTTCTAAAATAAAATATTAACAAATTTGTCGTTGGTCACCATAGTAAAATCATTTCAAAATTATTTAATACTCTAAAATAAGGAGTAGTGTAACATATTATAATTGTTGAACTCGTTTGAAATAAGTGTAAAAGATATTTTAATGTAGTTGGGCACTTGGGTCAACATGAAAACCGGCATTGGATCATTCATTCGCATCCAAAGTCCAATGTCAATGACATCCCCCTATGATGCTGACCACAACTTGTTTCGTTAATTTCAAAGACATTTAGTGAGTGACATTTCTTGCAATTACCCCACAACCGATGGCAACACCTCATGCAAGATTTGATATCTTGGCAAAAATAATTGTTGTTGATGCTAATACTATTGTTGTTGTTTGTGATATTGGTGCTGGTGTTTTTGTTAAAAATATATATATATATAGTTATAATACGTGTCTTGCATGTGGTTTAATCAAAAAATTTATTTTATATCAATCTTTGAATATTGTGTCTTTAAAGGTAATTCGTATAATTATATATCTTATCTGCGAAATTTTCATTATCAATTAATATCCATTACTATTTTGTATAATCAAATTTTGTAAAAAGTTGTTAGATAACTCAGATTCAACTATATTTAGGCGATATATATGTTGATGTTCTATTTAAATTTACACACAAGATCGAGTTTAGTTCTACATAATAAACGTTGATAATGTTAAAATATACTCCTTAAAGTTTTTAAAAATATTTTCTACATATCCTTATATAAATAAATAAAATTACATGAGTAGTTGTTATAAGTATAATTAAGTTTTTTCTTCATATTATAATAGTTCATCTTACACTTTGATAATTATATTAAGTTTTCATTAATTTAGCCATATTTAATATCTGAATTCACATGTATCGCGTTTATCATCTTTTAATATGAAATAAATGAGTCGTTAGAAAGCGTATATAGTAAAAAAATGATATTTATAATCTTATGTATATTTATATGTTGGGTTTTAAAACAACATATATATTGTATAAGTATAAGGTGTATAAAGTATAAGGGAGTATTTGTTTGATTTCCAAAGTTATTAAAAAATATGGAATCTTATAATATTACACTTAACTCTATACAATTTTTAAAAATTTAACCAATAAAGTTTTATTAATTACCCCTTCTTTTTTTAAGTTTTTATTTTCACATATTTAACACTTATGTTTTATGTGTTTTCTTACCAATAAATTCTCCAAATTAATTAAAGGTTGGCCAAAATCAATTTAATTTTGACTTTTATTAACCGTCGCGTCGCGTGATTTTCTTACGTGGCAAAATCAAGCTCTCTATTGGTTTAATTTTTTTTCAATGAGAAGGGTTTTGAAAATCTTTCGAAATGATGTAATTTTTTATTATATAAAAGATATACTTGTTTTTCTTTTTAGTTATGTTTGACCAACTAGTTGTATTTTTAGATTAAAAGTGTAAAAGACATAATTTGTGAAAATAATCTTCAGTTGATTTTAAAAGATGGGTTTAAAAACTTATTTTTTGTGAAATTATTTTTTTAAAATAATAAACAATCTTTGTTACCCAAATAAAAATTATTTTTTGGTCAAAGCTTATTATTCAACAAAATAATAATAAGCTCATAATCTTTCACAATCTCTCACGCCAAACATACTCTTGAGTATATTTGATGAATGAGCTAGAGCTGGAGCTTATATTATAAATCGGAAGCTAAAGTTTATACGTTTATAGTGAGTATTGATTGACATGTCTAACTGATATGCCTAATTATATGATTAAACATATGTGTCAGCATCCTGTTGGTGTTAGCAGAGGGACTCGCTTTTTCACAAACCAATATTTATTGACACATCTATTTAAACACATAATTAGTCACACTTTTAAGCCTCTCAATCATTTTCTTTTTGTAATATTGTTTGACGAATTTGTTGGAGTTGAAGCCTATTAATGTAAAATCATATAAAATATATCAAATTAACTTTAGATATATTTCAAACTTTTGTGTGTTAATTCATCATATTTTTTAATAGTATTTAGGTAACTTGACTAATTATATGACATAAGCATGTTTTAATGGGTTTAGGCTTATTAATGATTATGACTTATAAAAGCTCCATAAGCTCGTGGAACAAACAAAACTTAATTTATAAGCTCAAGCTCATATAAACCTAAAAAGGTCCCATGCCAAACACATCCTTTATCCTTGTAGTTTGAAATTGATTTTCCAAGATATGCACATGCATAAATTTTATCGATGTTCGCCTTTGGTATACAACGAGCGGGTTAACCCGCGCGTTGTCGCGGAAGTGCGTTGGCCTCTATTATTTTATGTACGGGAGTCTTTGTCATAACTTTTTTTATTAAGGACTAAATTTGCAAAAGAGCGATAACGAGGGACTAACGGTGTGATTCTGACTAACGCGAGGACCATTTTGTAAATTGCTTAGCTTCTGATGCACACTATTTCCAAGCGCTTTTCCTTGTAGCAACCACCTGTATGCACTGTTTGGTACTTTAGCGATGGTATTTTCGGTTTAGTCCACGAAAGTATCGGTTTGTTGCAATTTTAGTCCTTGGGACTAACGGTGAAAATAAAACTTAACCATAGGGGATGTTTTTTCTTAATATTTTACCAGAAATAGTCCCTCAAGTTATTGTTTTGTTGCAACGTTAAGTCACGACTGTTAGGTAACGGCTGTTAAGGACTAACTTTGTAATGAATCAAAAACCTCAGGGGCTAAATTGAAAATTGACCTCGTACTGTAGTTATAGTGCCCCGGATAATTTTTATTATATATTATAATGTGATTGTTAATTTAGCTTTCTAAAAGAAGTGTTAGGGTTCGGCTTCATTATTTAATGGCAGATCTATGATGAAATCACGAATACAAGACGTCTTGCTTACATCACAAATTTGAAACCAATATGCCTTATAGATGTAATGGGTTCTTACAAGATATAAGATATATGTGTTTTAGAATTGTTTATCGAATTGTGGTGACTTTGAAGATATAATAATTTGCCGTTATAGGTATTTGGAGAAAATTGGTTATGATGAATAATTTGTACGTCTAAACATGTGTTTAACTTAATTCAGTGTTTGACACATTAAGTGAAATTTTCATTTCTTCTTCCATTAGGCCAATGTTAATGGCAACTACAAATATTGTGGTTACCCTTTGGCGTATCGTCAATCACATCGCATTTCTCTCCAAGCTACACTCAACCACGATTTCTTAATAAGCGACAACAACCTGTTGAAATATACCACAAAAACAAATAAATAAAAAACTACACATACAAAACAATTGAAAGTTGTGGTTGTCTATCCAACCGAAACAATTAAAAGTTTGGGGGTGACTGATCACCAATTCGGTTGAGCTATTGGTAGAAATGTGGTTGCCTAATCGATTGATTGAGGAGGTGACCAATCCATTAGTATTGGCCTTAACATTCAATCTTGTTATATGTCCAAAGATTCTTGTTAGACATAAAATCAAAATCACGCGTTACTAAATTCTTTTTTGGGTAAACATTTATGTGTATGGGTCACTTAAACAAAAGTGATAGATATCTTATTATGGATAATGATTTTTCCTTGAGTTAGGTTTTTGTACTATCATGAAAAAACAATGCACGGATTACTTTTGATAATAGACTTGACTTTTAAGGGAAAAATGCATATATATCATTCCCAAAGTGAATAATTACATATATATCTTTAAAGTGAATAATTACATATATATATTTGCGTTTTATACAAGTTTTTATGCACATAATGAAAAAACAATGCATGGTTTTTTGATAATAGACTTGACTTTGAATATATATCCTTAATTTTGTATTATATCTTTTTATACAAGATTTTATATATCATGGTTTTTATCGTCTTTGGATATATATACGATTTTGCGTTTCGAAAGATATATACGCAGTTCTCACTTTTAGTGATTAATTAACAAAACATTGCATATGTAGAGGATCTAGTCAACCAATTAACCAAAAAGTCACATCCAAAAGCCGCAAAATCCCACCAAATCTCCCTACTTCCCTCAATATAAAATATTTGTTTAATACGAAGTAGTATCAATTCGACAATACTCTTAACTCGTAATACTAACATTGAATGAATAGCATGCATCTAAACATATTTGATTAAGGTGAATACAAAAGTAACAAAACATAAACTAAAGGCTTGTGTCTTAATGATACTCGGTCTTTATGTGAAGGGATTCAAGTTCTGCTTATAACATGTAAGATAATTTGTGGTTGTATATTGTGAGATAGTTAAACATAACTTTTATGATGGACAAAACCGCAAAGTAGTTCAGTGCAACAATAAGTGGTATGTCAGCACGTCTAAATGTTCAAAACACAAAAAATGTTAAAAAGTTGTAATAGATTCTTAATCTAAAATGAATATGCGAGATGTGCATATGTGATGATACAAGAGTGAGATGATTTTTGACGACGTATATGGCCGAATGGCTAAACATTCAAAAGGCCAAGAGCCCGAAAGATTAGCATACTAGAAGGCATTAGATCCGGAAGGATCGTTGACATGACATCACGTTTGGCATTTAGCATGGAAGCAATTCGTCTTATTACTTGTGGGTGTCAGAAGCAGTGTCAGGCGCAGAGTCAGAGACAATATCAGCAACAACGGTAGCGACAGTGTCAGAGATAGCGACCGAGACAACGACCAGGTAGCGACAACCTACAGTATAAATACACATACAGTAATTGATAAAAAGATATCATTTTACACACACAAACTTATTATATACACCCTTCGGTGAATCCTTACTTACTCTCACGCCGGAGCTTGGTCCTGGGATAACACCCGGGGCGAGGCTAACGCGTTGTTACATCCTTGCAGGTATCCGGAAGACTTAGCTAAACAAGGCTGAAGGATATCGGGGGATCATTACTACCTCACAAAAAAAATACTTCAACATTGGCGCCATCCATGGGACCGCATTCAATCTACCAAGGCTATGGAATGTCAGGTTCCGAACCTCCGGAGGGTTCCGGAGGAGGGGGAGTCGATTCCCCTCCAGCGACTAGGGAGCAGATAGAAGGGTATATATCTGCCCTCAATTCCATGATCAAAAGCACAACCGAAGGGACACCGTACGTCCGATACGGTTAGATATTGCCGATGACGAAACTCCTGAGAAGAACGACACATCAAGCAAGAAAAAGGAGATCGTTATTGGAAGCAAGGTGAAGGATGATGACCTGGGAAAGCCCTTCAAGGAGGTTAAAAAGTCTTCTTTTACCTGGCGGTTGATCGAGTTCTCAGCACCAGAACATAAAATGTCGTCTCACATCGCTGTACGATGGATCTACGGACCCCCAGGACCACCTCAATAGGTTCACGGGAGCCGCAGGTCAGGGTTAATGGCTGATGCCCGTGTGGTGTCGCATGTTCCAGCAAACATTGGATGGGAAAGCACGAGGATGGTTCGATCGTCTCCCATCGGGGAGCATAGACGAATGGGCTGACCTTAGGGACCAGTTCGAAACTCATTTTTCCCTGCACAAGGCTTGTCTCAAGGATCCGACAGAGATAACTAAGATCGTAAGAAAGGCTAACGAGACGCTACCAGAGTTTAAAGAAAGGTGGACCACGGAAACAGGATTCATACAAGGGGTTCCGGAAATCATGAGGATCTCATCGTTCATGAATGGATGCAAATGCCCCGAATTGGCTAAGCGGTTTGCCGATAAGGTTCCGATGACCGTGGATGAGATGATGATCAGGGTAGATGACTTTGTTCGGTCGGAGGAAGTGTTGGGTTCAGTAAATACCCAAACCCCTTAATCTAGGATTTGAATAGAAAATAGCCCAGTGTTTAATCCGTTAACACAAGCGGTCCTTGAGTGCATAGTCTCTGGTGAGTCGTCTTCAGGATACTCGAGTATGAGGCAAGAAGAAGTCTCTCCACTCGGTGGGCGGAACTTAAAGGGTGAGGCGGGTCAAGAAGAAGATGATGGATTCGGTGGTGATGACAATAACTCACTGAATCCTAGATCTCTCCAACTTCTTACAATCAAGACAAACTAAAGTAGAAGGCGAAGGATGTAAAGATCAAGAAAAGCGGGACAAAGGCGGGAAAAGGTTGAATCGGATAAGGCGAGTCCTTATCAACCAAAGTCGACTTTCACTGAATGGCAAAGATCGGGCTCGGTGTCATCACCGAACTTAGGAAAGTAGTCTTGTCTCTTACCTAGAATAGTCTTTATGTGAGACAAAATACATCGATATTTTGTCTTACGTATGATGTCGGTTGTCACTTAGGAAAGAGTCAAATATCATACATGTATAAATAGCATAAGAGATGGAGTGAAAAGGTTAAGCTTGTGAATTGTAAAACACGCATACACGCATGAGCCATCTTTTCACTTCTCCAATCTGACTTAGTTCTGAGATAGCTCGGTGAGCTCTAAGAGTTGTGCTCGGACTTAGCTGAGCTTAGGAGAGTCACCCAACTTTGTCATTTCAATCCCAAGTACTATTCCAAGTACTTGGGTAGCGTATTCTTTATGGATTCATTTCTAATAAGAATGTGATGTTGAAAATTACTCGGTGTGTTTTCTTATGTTAATTTAGGTCATAGTTCACTATTAACTTGTTTTATAAACTTAAGCTATTTTAAGCGATAATGAGCAGGGAACAACAAGTGGTATCGAGCAAGGCTAATTATAAAACTCGTTTTAGGCCGCTCTAAAAGTTTTTAAATTAGGATCCTAAATGGTGAAATTGATGTACCCCAACTAGTCGATAAAAGGGTGGAGCTTATTAAATTTGTTGCTAGACTTGAAGTTGGCAAATTCAACAAATGGAAGCGAATGCTTTGCTATTTGATTGGGATGGAACCTTATTATATCAAGTGTATAAATGAAGGTCCATTTGTCCCAATCTTCTTGAAGGGTTGCCCAAACACAGGCTCGGTGGACCAGGATGAAAGGAGGTGGTCAACAGGGACCGAAGACTCAAAAGTATCATAATATCTTGTCTTCTGACGATATTATGGAGTGCATATAAGGCGTAGTACTGTTAAGCAAACTGGATGACCTAGTTCATAGTCATGAAGGACCATCGATACCAAGGAAAGCAGGATAATGGACACGAAACTTGAGTATAACACCTTGGGGCTAAAGACTCGAAACTCTCTCTCGAACTTACACTAGGTACAAAACTCTTTTAAATGAATTGTCAAATGATGGTGTTAAGTTGTCCAAACATGAAATCAATGTTGGTTTTGTCAATAGTCTCCCCGAGAAGTGGTTGAATTTCTCTCGGGGACTTAGGAATGCTAATCATATCAAAATCTTGAGCTTCACGAATTTATGAGAATTTGTCTATGAGGAAAATCTCATCAGCAGACGATACCGACTTAAAGAAGTCTCGGGAAGTCAAGAAGTCCCGACCACCACCTCATCACCAATATCAGCTTGCTTTCTATTCTAACAATGTTGTTCAAGATTTTCGGGAAAATTCGGATGATGAGCGATGAGAGAGATCAAGTGAGGAGTACTAAATGACACGAACTTGAATTTCGGGAAAGGGCACTCCTTGCTAACTCTCGAAGGTTTATAAAAACAAAGGTTTTGAATGCCAAAGCAAATGAGGACACCGAATGCTTTAAGTGTCACAAAGAGTCATTTTGCAAAAGACCTGCATTTTCAAAAACAATTTACGAACCTCTTATAAACCATCGAGTCGAATGGGTCCTCGGGCTTTAGCAAATTTCAACCAAAAATCTATCGGTCTCATCAAAATTTTCAAAACAAATCGATCAAAATAAAGCGTGACTTTGAAGCTAAGTATAAGAAAGTCAAAGCTAAGCTTGCATTACTCGAGGCCATCCCTCGAAGCGACAAAAAGTGTTCAATCATGCGGGGTAAAACAAAGGCCTTGTTCTTTGAAACCTTCGGATTGGGATGAAGAGCAAGTGTCATCGAGATGATGAAATGGTGCATGTCGATTACTTGATGGCCCTCTCAGAGAGGACAAGCTAGCAGTTGGAAAGAATCATGCGAAGCAGGAATGGGTCAACATCACCATGAAGAAGGTAAACATCTAACTATCAATGGATGATGACTACGATTGGCGATCTTATATGAATTATCTTAATGTTGACCTTAAGTTCGTAGAAGAGCAAAGATTAAATCTCTTTTCAAAATACAACAAGCTAAGTTTTGAATTAAACAAGTGTAGAGATGAGCCTTATTTTAAACAAGCGAAGCTTGAGGTACACCTTGCAAATTCAAAACACTCGAACTAGTTAAGAGAAATCGGGCTCTTCAAGGCAGACTTAAAAGGAACAAGATATTCTTGATAGTTGGTGCTAAGAATCCCGGGGTCTTTGATCTTGGGTGCCCCAGAGCAAAAAGAGAGTCATAGGTGAAGATCGTCTCACGACTCTGCAACAAAGACCAAAGTTCAAAACCATTTGTGTGCGGTGGTATGATTACCAACATGTTGACAACTCAAATTCGATGACTAGATTGAGCAGGTTAATCACGAGTAAGCTTCCAAACTTCGATTACGGAAGGATTCTTGAGCACGAGCCAAGCTCTTAAGAGCATCTAGGACTTCTGAGATGACCGTGGTCTTGAACACATCTCAGTCAAGCGAGAATCTGAAACACCGCTTCCACCCACGAAACCTCTTGGGTCTTGATCAAGCTACGAGCTTACTCCTCTAAAATTCAATCCTCACTCACCAAAGGAAGGTGCGGACTTGGTAGAACCATCCTTCAAAGACAAGCAAAACTAATCCAACAGAGTCTACTCCTCTTGAGACTTCAACATCCTATGTCCCCACCGAAGCGGCCAAATCGAAGAATCGTGAACTTGTGAGGAAGCTTCTTGAAAAAATGGAATCCATTGAAAAGGTCCTGAACCAATCAAGGAGACAAAGTCGACTTCCTCAGGTTCCTCAAAGTCTAAGTCGACCTCTAAAACAAACAAAAGTGTGAGCTGTGTCATTACACCACCATACCACCGACAACTACTATAGAATTATTTTTTGCATGATGCGCAAAAGGATGATCCTGAGATGCGAGACCATCTGATATGTCGGTCAGCAAACTATACAAAGTTGGTCATCGATGCTTCATCCTCCAAAGCGCTCCAAAGAATAGAGCAAAACCTTTTCCTCTGTGCCTCGGCTGTGGTTTAATGATCATCATCGGGATGATTGTCTCATGAATACATGTTGTGATATATGCGTGTCTGACTCATGAGACATCCCAACATGACGATGTCATTCATGCAAGGAGAAATTCCAAACAACCCAGTCATTTGAGTCATCCTCGACCTCTAAATGCAAAACACATGGTAGCACCATGCACACAACCTCTGACCATGAGTCGATTGCAAATTTCAAAGAGACCTTGAGATCGAGCCCACTAGTAAGTGGGTCATGAAGAAACTAATTCGGTTTACTACTTGTGAAGAGACATGCCAGGAGCCTATTGGCATCTAGGCGATGGATGCTCAAGAAGCATGGTGGTGTGAAGGAATATATGCACAAGTATGTAAAGGAACCGAGGCCCAAGGTAGTATTTGGTGATAACTCATCATGTCCCAAGGAAGGTTATGGTTCAATGGCGCAATGGAATAGTTTTCTAGAATAGCCTATGTCAATGGTCTCAAATACAATCTCATCGATGTCGTCAACTATGTGATGCTAAATACATTGTACAATTCAATGATAAACAAGGTACCATTTTCAATGCCAACAAGGAAGTTGTGTTGATAGCTCTAGGAGAGATGATGTTTATGTGCTAGACATGTCAACACTCTCCCAAGATGGAACGTGTCTCTTTGCTAAAGCCACTTGAAACTATCAATTGGCTATGGCATAAGAGACTCTCACACTTAAACTTCAAAACCTCAACAACTTGGCAAAACAAAACAAGGTCCTTGACACCATCTTTGGTTTTACAAAGACAAACCATGCTCGCTGTGAAAAAGGTAAACACCACAGAGCATCATTCAAAACCAAACAAAATTTCTCCATCAAAAATTTGCCTTCACCTCACGCACATGGATCTCTTTGGACTGTCAGGTCCCGATCAATCCGAAGATGAGAAGTATACACTGGTCATTGTTGATGAGTTCTCAAGATACACTTGGGTATACTTTCTTTCCAAGAAGAGTCGAGCGGTGATACAATAATGTCATTCATCGGGAAGATAGAAAACCCGAATGAAATTCTTGTAAACAAATCGAGGCTGACAATGGTCTTGAGTTCGAAATCAAGAGCTTGAGAGTTTACGTGATGAAAAGGAATTTCTCAAAATTTCTCATCTCCATATACCCACGAACAAAATGGGGTTCTTTGAAAGGAAAACATAACCCTCATTGAAATTGCTAGAACCATGTTAAATGGCTCGACCTCTCAAAGCATTTACGATGAAGCGGTCAAACCGCTGTTACACTCAAGCAGGTCAATCATTGTCAAAAGACATAATAAAACCCCATATGAGATCTTGAAGGTAGACTTCCTAACATCGCCTATTTTCATGTATTTGGATTTCTGTGTTCATTCATAACCACAAGGATCATCTAGGCAAGTTTGATGCAAAAGCGATGATGGATACTTCTTAGGCTACTCACCGATCTCCTTAATACAAGGAGACAACAAGTTGAGAAACCTTTCATGTCACCTTTGATGAAATCTTGAAAGCATCGAGTTCGCCAACACCTCGATGGAGGAAATAGGAATTGATAACTCATCAAGATATCCTTACGATGAGTACAACACTGAATTCAATTCCTCATATCAAGGCGATCTTGACATCTCATATATCTTGATTCGGTCTCTTGGACCTCGGTGGACTCATTGAACACCGGTGCATTGCTATGGCTCGGGCCTCGTCTTCCATGGCACGGAATCTTGGTCCCCGGATGAGCGCTTTAGAGCTTTCTCGAGCTAACTTGGACACCAAGGTCACCGGTCTTCAGCGGATACTTGAGATAAAGGCTATGATCAACTGAAATATATCAAGCCTTCAAGGGTCAAGACTCCGTCCCCTCGGCTGCAACTCCAACTCTTGCCTCACCGAGTTAGGCAGCGGTTGGGGAGAATATTGTTGAAGAAACTCCTTCTCGCACCGAGGGGAGCCAACACCAACAACATCGGTGGCTCGAATCTCATCATCACCACCGGTCTCGAGAACACCTATCTCATCAATCCACCAACAACATCAACTACAACAACACCGACAAAGAATCACTCCAATAACAACACCACCACCACCCCTGGTAGCAACTTCATCTTCCTCGGGCCGGGACAAAGGAAAAGGCAAGATGGCAACTTCGAGCTGAGAAGATTCCTTATAAAATCGGCGTGACCGAATACACTGCTCGCGCCACAACAATGAGTAAACACCTTGCTAAAGAAGAAAAAGGTTGAAACAAGGCGAGGAAGAGAAATGGAGCAGAAAAGCACCGGAAAAGGTTGTCGTAGAAGAAGTGAGAACATGGGATTAGATCGAAGCAAACTTCAAAAGGGTCGAGCAGGGCAAAGTTCAAGGAAGCTCGGTGGCTCGGATGGTCGCAATGAAAAGCGGTGGAAGAAAGAAGAAGAAAATTGAAGCTCTCGAGCAAAGCGTAATTGAGGAGTACAAGCGGACAATGACAATGAAGGCTCACGAAAAAATCACGGATGTCGAATCATCCCAATACCAAACCGCGGCCATGAGCGTCTATAGAGGGTTGATAAAAGACACTTCGAGGTCCATGATCCTGAATTCACGACTTTGGGATCACTGAACTTGATGAGCTTGGTCCAATCATTGAAAAGAAGAAGAATGCGGTGGTTAAGGACACGATGAAAATGCTCGATTAAAGATATGAAAGATCGAGAGATTGTCCAAATTTAATCGGGAATTCAGGCCTTAATCGCGCCTCGAGGATCTCAACCACAATCATCCAGCTGTCAAAAGGAAGAGAGTTGAGTTCCAACACGAGATTAAAGTGCCTGGGCCGGAGTGTAACGAGGAGCACTGAAGGGTTAAATTTGTGAACTGTCTAGTGATTGAGAAGCACGAAGAGGCTATTCCACATTGATGTCTATGGAAGCGCGCTTTCAAAGATGGGTGATATTGATCGGTGGTGTGGGCGCAATCTTTGAGCTACATACGGTGGCCTCTCAAATTGAACCCCAAGAAACATCGAGGTTACGCCAAGACACGAATGCCAAGATAAGAGACCATCTGACAGAGAAACACTCATCACCAAAAGGTCGAGCTTGAAGCATTGGGAATCCATTTGGATTGACATCATTTGTCTTTATCTTTTGTACTAGTGATAGGAACTATATGTCGATCAATAAGCGATGTATGTTTTATCCATTTACTCGGTGTTCCTTATTGTATTCATTAGTACATTCGATTATGAAGAAGCCTCTTGCTCACTTACATCGATCAACCACTTAGGCTATTTGTATATCGAAATAGGGAGGCTGTTGGGTTCGTTAAATACGAACCCTTAATCTAGGATTTGAATAGAAAATAGCCCAGTGTTTAATCCGTTAACACAAGCGGTCATTGAGTGCATAGTATCTCGGTGAGTCATCTTCGTGGATACTCAAGATGAGGCAAAGAAGAAGTCTCTCCACTCGGTGGCGGAACTTAAAGGGTGAAGGCGGAGTCGAAGAAGATGATGGATTCGGTGGTGATGACAATAACTCACCTGAATCCCTAGATTCTCTCAACTTCTTACATCAAGACAAAGCGGAGTAGAAGAGGCGAAGGATGTAAGGCGAAGAAAGAGCGGGACAAGGCGGGAAAAGGTTGAATCGAGATAAGGCAAGTCCTTATCAACCAAAGTCAAATTTCACTGAATGACAAAGATCGGGGCTCGAGTGTCATCTTTGAACTTAGGAAAGTAGTCTTGTCTCTTACCTAGAATAGTCTTTATGCAGACAAAATACATCGATATTTTGTCTTACATATGATGTCGGTTGTCACTTAGGAAAGAGTCAAATATCATACATGTATAAATAACATAAGAGATGGAGTGAAAAGGTTAAGCTTGTGAATTGTAAAAACACACATACACGCATGACCATCTTTTCACTTCTCCAAATACAACTTAGTTCTGAGATAGCTCGGTGAGCTCTAAGAGTTGTGCTCGGACTTAACTGAGCTTAGAGAGGAGTCACCCACTTTGTCATTTCAATCCCAAGTACTATTATGAGTACTTGGGTAGCGTATTCTTTGTGGATTCATTTCTAATAAGAATATGATGTTGAAAATTACTCGATGTGTTTCTTATGTTAATTTACCATAGTTCACTATTAACTTGTTTTATAAACTTAAAATTGTTTTAAACGATAGTGAGCGGGAACAACAGAAGCATTTGCCAGCACGGAGTTGCCCAGGGGTGAGAACCACGACTTGTCTAAAAAGGTACTGACTCGATCCTTCCGAACGGATGAAAGGACCTCCCGGGGACACTACAGTGGCGAGAAGAGAAACGAAGGACGACACGGGTATTCCAACAGGGATCACGTTATCTCCCACCGCCACAGGGATAAGCTGGCACCCTACTTGCCTCATAGAGGTGGTTCCCAAAGCCGCAACGTCCCTCGCCTAACCCTGGATTCGCTTGTTAAACCTCCGAAGGAAATCCTGGCCACCGAACACCAGTTGCGCTTGCCTCCTCTCAGACCGATGTGAGATCCGCCGAGAAAGTAAATCCAAGACAAGTACTGTGACTACCACGGAGAAAAGGGGCATTACACGAACGACTGCTACAAGCTCAGGAAGCAATTGGAGCTAGCTCTAGAATCTGGAAAGTTGAATCATCTAGTCAAGGATATCCGCCAGAAGGGAAGCGGGACCCACCCAAGAAGGAGGCATATGCTAAGGATAAGCTCATCAACATGATCAGGGCTTGGTGGAGCGAAAAAAGAGGAAGTCGTTGGAACAGGAGGAGGGATGGTAGAATGTACCAATCACCTTTCCTCCCCTACCCTCCGGAGATGTGTCGGATGAACCACTCATCATTAAAGCAAGAATGGAAGGTTATTTGGTCAGAAGAGTATTCGTGGACGAAGGAGCATCGGTAGAAGTAATGTTCAAACACTGCTTCGACAACCTAAGTCCGGAGATAAGGTCTCGATTGAAGCAAACTCAAACGGATTTTCTCGGGTTTGTCGGCCAAGTGACGAAGCCCCTTGGAAAGATAGAGTTGGATGTACCATTTGTAGATGAGGGACTATACTGGAAGGTCAGGATGAAATTCACCGTCATACGTACTCCCTCACCATACAATGTGATCCTGGGCAGAACTGGACTCAAGATGCTAAGGGCAATCCCTTCGACTGTGCACTCCATGATGAAATTATCCACTCCTCGAGGAATCGCCATTCTACTAACTCGCTATGTAGTAATCTCAGAATGTCGAAGGCTAGAAAAGATGCAAATGGCTCTCCCGGAACCAAGCGATCAGGAAGTAAGTGGGACGAATGAAGTAAGTTTGATGGAAGAAGTGATAGTCAACCCGGCTTTCCCAGAATAGTAGGTGACAATAGGATGAGACTTGTCCCCCGAATACAAGAAGCGTCTTAAAACACTTCTCAAGAAAAATCTAGACAGACATGACAGGGGTTCCGCGGCGGATAATCGAGCACACGCTAAACGCTAACCCTTTAGTGGATCTCGTCTACCAGAAACGCAAGATGTTAGCACCGGATCGAAGCCAGGTAATAACAAAGGAAGTGGAAGAATGGGTTAAGGCAAGCATCGTGCGACCTGTCAAATATCTCATCTGGATATCGAACCCAGTTGTCAAAAAGTGTGACGGAAGTTGGCGCATGTGTATCAACTTCAAGAACATCAACTCCGCTTGCCCCAAAGACTACTGCCCTTTACCGGAGATCGATTGGAAGATTGAATCAGTCATGGGGTTTAAGTACAAGTGCTTCTTGGATGTATAAAGGTTACCACCAGGTGCAGATGGCAAAGGAAGAGGAAGAAAAAACAGCATTCTACAAAGAACAAGGAACCTACTGTTATACAAAAATGCCCTTTGGTCTAAAGAACACCGGTGCTACATACCAGCGGATGATAGATTCTACTTTTCAATCTCATATATGGAGGAACTTAGAGGCGTATGTGGACGATATGGTTATTAAAGTAAAGAAGAGAATGAGATGCTGGGAGACATCGCCTAAATGTTTGACAACCTCATAAAAATGAACATGAAGCTGAACCCCAAGAAATGTTCCTTTGGGATAGAAGAAGGAAAATTCTTATGATACATGGTAACATCGGAAGGAATCAGGGCAAATTTGAAATAGACAAAAGCTCTCATGGACATGCAGTCACCAAGGATCGTTCGGGCCCAAGGGTTGCGTGACATGCTGAGATATCTCCTCACCCTCGTTCAACGGTCGGCCACGACCCAAGTGTGAACTCTGCTCCTTCCTCAAGCGTAAGTACTGAGACATGGTCACAACTGCAAAAGGAAAAAAGAAGAGACAAAGTCAGAAAGGGGATACCAAAATTGGCACCCTGCAAAACATATCAATAGAACAAGTCTTGACGTTCGCGTTACCATTCCTCTCAATATCCTTGAATTCCGGGCGACAGCCTGGATATCTCCAAATGGTCGTAAGTCCGACCTCGAATAAGACTCCCGGATGAATAGGTTGAAGATCCACGACATGTTCCGTCAATCTCTGAACATCAGCATCGTCGAATCCTCCGAATGGAGCATTATCCAACACATTGGAATTCGGATGCCTCTAAGGCATCACATTCGGTATTGCCCTTCGGTCAATAAGAAAAAATATGTCTTTCCAATGCTTTAGACTTGAACAAGTCTCTTTAAAAATCCTTCCGGTTCCCCGACCAGTTCGACGCTCAAATGAAAACCAATGTCCTTCTTGTTAAGTTTGTAAAAAACATGGAACAAATTAAATGTGGGTTGGATCTCCAAGCTCCGACAGTATACCTCAAACATGGTCATTCGGTTCAACCTAATGGGTACAAGCTAGGAAATATGCACTTTGAAATACCTAATCACCCGAAGCAAGAAGGTAGAAAACGGAACCCTAACCCCTGAAAACTCGAAATGTTGGTCATAAAGACCAATAGCATCCGCCGGAAGGTTGTTCATTGTAAAACCCTCTAGAGGAAGACGAGGGTGCAAGTCATGAGGTACACCGTACCTAGGGGTGTTCACGGGTCGGTTCGGTTCGGTTAGTTAGAAGATTTTAACTATCCATCGCGGGGCGGGTAATTCATTTTACTACCCAAAACCGAACCGTACTAGGCGGGTAACCGAACGTACGGGTACCCAAAATGGGCGGTTACCCACTGTTCGGTTCATGGTTAACCATTTTAGACGTTTAACGAGTTTAACCGTATGAAAAATAACATGCTCTGATAAGGATTTAAAAGGTACACTTTTGAGGGGTCATTTAAGCCCTTAATCGACCACTTTTATATCCGTTACTGCTTAATTTCGTTCCTTTTTACTTTTTAGGTCTCTTGAAGGCAAATTGCTTGAATGACACTTATTCGGACGAAAAGGCAAGAATATATGAAGAAAATGGCCAAAGTCAAGAATCAAGACACTCAATTCATTGAGCGGCGGTGGCGTCCTGACCAATGGTGGCGCCGTCAACACACTTTGTGACGACTCATTAGCCAAATTGCTGGTTTGCACTTGACGGCATCGGGTTTTAAAGAGTAGGCGTCACAACTCGACGGCCTAGATTTGGATCGAGCGGCGTCGAAGATGAAGCCGACGGCGTCACAACCATTAGGTGACGCCGTCGCAAAGTTGACGTGGCGAAGACGAAAACCTAATGGCGGCGATCGGGCGTCACAAATAAAGAGTGATGTCGCATATTATAACTATATATATAGAATTCAAATTTTAGAATTTTAGAGGTTGTTTTGTGGAGTAAAACCTAAACCGAACTTTGGGCATCTTAGGCGATATCTTAGGGTTCCATACCCTATTTTACAACAAGATAAGTGATTTACTTCATTAATTCAATTATGTCTTCAATTTTTGTGTGTATGTTGCATGTTTTCCATGTCCATTAATTTACTTGTGTGTTTTCTTAGATCTATGAAACCTAGGTATTGAATATTGATTGGTTGTCTCTTATCTTAATTGTGATTGACCTAGTATTACGATAGGTTATTCGTTGTGTTTTTAATGCTTGAGTAATCTTTGTGAACATTAGTTTATAATCACCTAGAGTTATTGTAGGCTAAACATCCAAAGGTAACCTTAGAGTTAGTTTATGAATCCTAGAGATTTCGTAGGCAATAACCTTAAGGTAGTCTCAAAGAGTTAGGGAAAAACGCATACCCTAGGACCTTAGAAGACACAACGCGTTAAGAATAAGGACGTGACAATTCAACCATCAATAGTAGAAAACTAGGGAGTAATAGCATATAGGTAAACACATCTTTAAATCATCATAAGAGCACACAACAATAGACATAGACTACACTCACCTTAGATTAGTTAATTAGATAAGTAGAGTAATCGGTAGAAATACCAACCCCCCAAATCAATACCCCGAGATTCGTACCTTTCAATTATCTAAAAAATATAAAAAGATAAAAAAAAAATCTTCCTCAACCCCAATCTTAGCGTAGTACTTTCTCACTAGCATTCCTATTCCCCTCGAGAACGATATCAATTCCCGAGGCTTACCCTAATACTACACAACGATTAGGTTCACTGCCTAGGGTGTTGAAAAATTTGCTCGACGAAAAGGAAGTTCCTTTGACCCCGAACGCGCGTTGTACGCGTATCAAGTTTTTGGCGCCGCTGCCGGGAATAGATTAGCTAGTTAGATTTCCACCTCGTTTAGGTTCCCTTGCTTGATTCCTATCAAGTAAGCTTTGTTCCCATTTTTAGCTTCCTTGTAGTCTATCCCCCTTCTTTGTGACCTTTGTTAGTAACCCCATCACTTTTCATCATGGAAGGTGATAATCAACCACCACTCAACAACCCACCACCCAATAAATCACTTTCACTCAAACCCCAACCCAATGACCAACACAACCACCGAAGCCGTTATGTGAGTAGAAACAACGACCTTCAAGATTTGCAAAAGGTATTTGATAGTACAATTAGGGATCTTTGTTGAGAAAGTGGTTAAGCGCCTCTGTTGTTGGCTCCATGATCGTGATAATTGGATAATGGCTTAATGGATAAAAATGTGAATGAGGAGGATAATGCTTATTTCAATCTTTACCCCACTAAGGAAAAGGTTGCTTACCATCAATACATAATCGATAATCCCCGATCACCCATCATTAGGATATGTCCAAAGATTAGGAGAGGAAATCCTTGGAACCTCAAAATCCCTTATATGATCGGATATAGGAATGTCGAGCATGCTTACATAGATACGGAATCTCCCATTAATGTGATGTCATCAGCTGTTTACAATGACATTATGAATGCGAGGCTTAATATTAGGAGAGACCCTAAGTATCCGGGTGGGGTTTGCAACTTTGTGGGAAGAGTCAAAGATGTACACGTCTTTATAGGGAATTTCACCTACTTAGTTGATTTCGTGGTCCTAGAAGACATCGGATGTATCATTGACTATAGTTTATCCCAAGTAGTGCTAGGAAAACCGTTTGTTGAAACATCTAAAATGAGCCATAATAAGTATGAATGAACGGTTAGGTTTAAGGAAGGGGACGATGAGATCACTTATAGGATGCCTTGGAAGACGAATGGATATGGCCCTTTATCCCTTTTTGACGAAACAACATTAGAGCTTTTGAGGAAAAAGCGAAGACGATGTTGAAAAGGTTTGAACTTCATGTGGGAGAAAGGAGACTTTATTATAAGGATTTGCTTAACCCTAGGGCCTAGATATAGAGTCGATGAAAATTTTGTCAATATGATAGAATTCTCATTGAGAATGAAAAACGAGACAACGTAGGGGTACAACTTCGAGTCTAGCTACAAGACTCATAAATAAAGAAAAGCGCTTCGTGGGAGGCAACCCATGCTTAATTGTTTGCTTGTTTGTGTGTCGTATATCTTTTATTGATTGTTTATTCTCATGTTTAAATTTGTAAAAATTATTTATTTTGTCTTTAACCTCGTCTTAATTACATATAAAGGTATTTTACATAAGGGATAAGTTTAGGGAGGATTACACACGTTTTCAAAAAGAACGTGAACATGAGAATTACAATTATTTAAAAGATATACATGTGTGTTTGTTCGAGTCAAATGCTTGTATCGAGTCATAATGGATGTTTTGCAGGAAATTTTCCAGATTCTAAAGATATAAATTTTCCAGAAATTTTTCGAAAAATCGAGACCGGTTTTGTCGGGATAACTGACGACACCGTCAGTCATAACTGACAGCGTCGGGAGGAGTAGAAACGCTACTACTTTTCTCGTTTTACGAGCTACTTATAAATTTTGGAATTTTCGGTCTTAATTTTCCGAAAATCAGTAAACATCCATTCCACAAGCATTATATCCTAGTTTAGTAGAGTCATATATATATATATATATATATATATATATATATATATATATATATATATATTACCACCGATTTTACGAAGGTTTGTTTGTTTTCTTCAAGTGTGCGGTTTAATTTATCAAGAAGAAGATATATAATATTGGAAGGAGCTTTTCATGAACACTCTTCTTGAAGAAGATTTAACCACTACTTCACACGGATCCTACCGAGCTAATCGGGGAGTATTAGTTTCTTTCGTTTTAATTACCTTCCATTATCATAACTTTGATACTTCGGGAACATTGGGACAATGTTCGGTTTAAATGTGGGAGGAAAATAAAGCGGGAACTTTGAAACTATGCTTATCCTTGACTATTTGCCTTGTCCAATTTCATTTGTGTAATAAACCATGAGAAATATCGGTTAGGGTAGTTTTGGCACCAAATTTAAAATTTTTCATGATATGTAGGAGTGGGCCATTAGTCTTAATAAAGCGTCTCATGGATAGGAAGTTATATGACTAGCACAAAACCCTTTACCACTTAAATTCCACCCAAAATGTGAGGATTACCCTTAGATTTGTAGGAATTAAAGCATTCCACTTTAATGCTTAGAGAGTGTACCGGTAGTATAATAGATTCTAGAACTTGTTTTGTGATGCATTCCGAGATCGCTAGTAAGACTACACTTGTGTAGTTAGGAATAACTAAATGATAATAGGCATTAGGATAACCCTTGTTTGATACCAGTAATATAATTACTTCTTCCACATCGGTTCAGTAATTCCCCACACCCTTGCGTTGTACTCATATTTAGTACACGATACCCCTAGTTAACCCCTCGAGCCTATCCTTTTCGCGGTTCTCGTGATGTTTCGGTTTTCGGAATATCAATGAAGACATTGTTTACAATCCACCCCAAATGTACACCCAAATCGCCTTAGCCTACCTTGTATGCACTCACTTTTAGTGCATTATTGTTATCATACTAAACCCTTAGTTCAATTATCTAGTTGCTTGCATAAGTTGTTAAGTCGAGTCATATCCTTTGTACACAGTTTTGGGACGATTGGGACTCATGGGAAAAGTTAAATTTTATGAAATGACGGGAAGGAACGTTAAATTCAAATTCTCTTTATTTGCGTAATAATGTACTCCAAGTGTTTTGATCTTTTCAATTCGAGTCAAATTAGTGTTAGAGTAATAAAAACTCAAGTGTAGGGATGTGCCTAAATCCCTATTATTTTGATGTTATCGTAGAGGATGGTAGAGTAAAAGTGTATGAAAAAAAAAACGAAAAAAATAGAAAAAAAAAAGAGAAAAAGAAAAAAATATAGTGTACAAAAAAAAAATGGGCTGCCTTCCTATATCTATCTTTAAATTTATGTGTGTTTTTTTCAATTTATCTAGAGTTTAGAGTGTCGAGTCTTGGCTTAGCAACGCCATTCTTCTCATGCTTGTGACATAAAGATTTTTGACTTGCCACCACTAAATCACCTATCCCACCAAACCCTTTGTTTACCTACCGTAGGCCTAACGTTACAACCCTTTAAAAGACCTCTTGGATAATTTTTTTTCTTAGGTGCTTACGCCAAAGCGATGGAGGTTTGATCTAGTCTCAAGCCTATGGTAATCTAGGTACTAGGACCGGTTAATGAGTGTTTATCTTCCATTTACAACTTGATATATTTCATATACACCCGAGATGAGAGTATCCAAACACCACTTGTGAGGTGCTAGTATGTAATTTCCGTGCTTGTTATGACTTTTGCGGCGCTTATATGTGTGTGAATTGTTCTAAACTAATGCTTCATGACCCCAACTTATAAATTAATTGGCTAAAGCACATTTGCTTGAGGACAAGCAAATAACAAGTGTAGGGATATTTGATAAGGATTTAAAAGGTACACTTTTGAGGGTCATTTAAGCCCTTAATTGATCACTTTTGTATCCGTTACTACTTAATTTCGTTCCTTTTCACTTTTAGGTCTCTTGAAGGCAAATTCTCGGAATGACACTTATTCGGACGAAAAGGCGAATATCTGAAGAAAATGGCCAAATTCAAGAATCGAGACACTCAGTCACTTGGAATTGAAGGGGCGGTATCACGGCTTAATTACAGCGCCGTCGCGACACACTTTGTGACGACTCAGAGAGCAAATTTATATTTTGCACTTGACGGCATCGGGTTTTAAAGAGTAAGGCATCACAACTCGACGGCCTAGATTTGGATCCCGCAGTCAAAGATGAAGCCGACGGCGTCACAACCATAAGATGGCGCCGCATAAGTCGCAACATGTCTTGTGAAGTAGGCGATCTTGTTTGGGCCATAACTTTTGCATCTGAACTTCGGTTTAGGTGATTCAAAAACCACGCATGAGCAGAACGAGAAAATCTATAGTTTGGTGAAAAGTCGTCGTGACACCGTCATTCTATAGATGTGTGCCGTCACCTTTGCCTGGTAAAATCGCCTATAAATATAACATTATAACTTCACTTTTTGTAGGCCCTAAACCTAAAGTCCGATTCTAGGGTTTAGGTAGGTGTTTTTCGGCAACTTTGAAGGTTTAATCACTCCAAAACATCTTATAATGGTTTGTTGATTATATCTTAATCCATATATTCAATTTATCATTATGTCTATCCTATGTTTGATTGATTGTGTGTATGCTTGCATGTTTACCATGTTCGGCTAAATTACTTGTGTATTTGCTTAGATCTATGAAACCTAGTTGTTAATTATTGTTAGGTTGTCTCTTATCTTAATTGTAATTGGCTTAGGAGTGCGACTAGGCTATCTCGTTGTGTTTAATACTTGATAAATCTTTGATTGTTTATGAATGACTTAGTAGATTTCGTTTACAAAACCCAAAGATAACCTCAAAGTTAGTTTATGAATGACTTAGTGGATTTCGTTTACTACACTTGAGGGTGACCTCAAAGAGATAGGAATGCACACCGACCTTAGAAAACACAACGTTAAGAATAAGGACGTGACAATTCAACCACCAATAAAAGATAACTAGGGGTAATAGTATCTAGGTAAACACATTTTAATCATCATAAGAGCACACAACAATAGACATAGACTACCCTTAGCTTAGTTAATTAGATTAGATAATAGTATAGTAATTGGTGAAATACCACCCCAAATCCAATACCCAGAGATTCGTACTTTCAATTTTCTAAAAATATAAAAAGCTAAAAAATAATCATCCTCACCTTTAGAGTTAAATCAACATACACTTACTAACGACACTATTCCCTAGAGAACAATATCAATACCGTGGCTTACCCTAATACTACACTACAACGATTAGGTTCACTGCCTAAGGTGTTGAAAAACTTGCTCGACGAAAAGGAAGTTCCTTTGACCCCGAACGCGCGTTGTACGCGTATCACCCCATCTTGATCTGTTACCACCATTGTAGGTTGCTTGTTAAATGCTGACGTGAATGACTGCAACAGCCAAATGTAGGATTTGGTGTCTTCACTTTTAAACATTCCCGCAACAAATGTCACACTCTTTTTGTGGTTATCTATTGCAGTAAATGGAACAAATACCATATTGTACCTGAAAGCATATAAAAACACATGGAAAGCATATATAAACAAAAACCTTCTGTGACAAATCACTTGTGATTTTCTTGTGGCATCTGACAAATCACAAGTGATTTTTACTTTATTGATAAAGTCAAATAGTCGAAACTTACTTATTAGTTTTGAAAGTTTCATCAAAAGAAACGATGTCGCCAAATTCTTCATAGTTACATTTTATTGCCTCATCGGCCCAAAACAGTGCAACTAGCTCGCTGTCTTCTACTTTGTAGTGAAAAGAAAAGTTTGGCACATACGTCTTTCTGTTTTCCATTTTGTTAATTAGCATTTGAGAATCCCTTCCCTATAGGCGGTTAAGTTCCTTAAAATCCACACCTGCCCGTGAACTAGGTCATACCCTTTCATGCTACTATAAATATGGTGAGCTACAATAGCACCTATATTTGCGGTTTTAGCTTTTATGACAAAGAGCTTTTCAGAGTAGAGCATTTTCTCTCCGTCTTAGAGAGATGTCGATATACTTCCGGACAAAGCGTATGGTTATGCATAGGATTGAATTTTACTAGTTTGTATTTTCCAGAAACAAGATCCAAATCTAACTTAACACGTGCTATACAACCTGTTACCCCGTAGGTTCCTGTTTCGAATAGGCTTATCATCTCCTTTGCTTTTTAAAGTATCTATGTTGATGTTCGTAAGTTTTCCTTCACGGTTACACATTAGATACTTGTGTTGTAGAAAACCACTTCTAGTTTTCATTTGTGACGAAAGCTTTATTTGAATCCACCTCTAAGAGCGTAAGCCTTATACATCCTAATAGCATCATCTAGTGTGTCAAAGTAAGTCCCTCTTTCGGTATTAATTCTGCTTCCATATTAGGTTGCCAATAAACTGAACCCCCAGGTGTCTCTTTATGAATTACTAAACTCGCTTTAGGTGTTGTCACAGCTTTTGAAAAATATACAAGGTTGAAGTTTGTTTTAATCATATTTGTTTATAAAAAAACATGTTATTTTTTAAATTGCAAAATCATTTATGATTTACCTAAATCACATGTGATTTACCTAAATCACACCTTAATCACAGGAGATTTGTGGTAAATCACATGTGATTTACCACAAATCTCCTGTGATTTAGGATAAATTACATGTGATTTGTTCTACTGCAAATTCTAACCGCTAAATATATCTAAATCACATGTCATTTACAAAAAATCACATGTGATTTACACCAAATCACATGTGATCTCACTATATGCTTCAAAACTAAAGAAATTTAATAAAATTACAAATGACTTACTGTTAACATGTGTTTCATTTTCATCATTTGTTTCACCACTTCTGAGATCATCTTCAACAATAATCCGAACTCGTTCAGTATCACCGACATCATTCATAGCGAGTATAAGTTCTTCAACTATCCGAACTTGTTCAACATCATCAACACTCATAACCTCGCTACCTCCTTCAACATTATTTATTTTGTTCAACAGAATCAACAACCATAGCTACACTACTTACGCTACCTAATTCATTACTCTCAATTGTTCTGCATCACAAACACTACCCGCACTACCTTCAACCACCTGAACATGTATAATTTCTCCAATATTATCCATGTGTTGATGATATTTATGATTTTTCAATCGGATTTTAATGAATTTGATGATTTTCGGACAGATTTGACAAATTAATCTACTATAATTGAATGATATTCGACCTAATATGATGAATGTAATAGATGCTTTTGATGATTTTTGGATCGGATTTGAATGATTTTGATGATTTTTAATTGGATTTGATGAATAAATATAGTGTAACTAAATGATTTTCGACCTAATTTGATGAATGAATGATGAATTTAATTGATGATTTTCATATTTGGGATCGTGTTTGGTGTGTCTGTGACTGTGTGTTTTGACAGTTATTTTAGAATCGTGATATGATATCGACCTAATATTGGACCAAATTGCCTCTATAATGTAAATATCAGATTTAATCTTGTCTTTTGAATCAAGGTAGATTGGATGGCTTGAATCTTGCCATTTGATATTTGAAAAATATGTGTACTAAATGAATCCCACCCCATAATAATAATAAGTATAGCAACAAAAACAATAACAAATGTCGTTTTTAAAAACAAAAATAAAACGTAAGGATATTAATTAGATTTATAAATTTACTAAAAATTATAGAAACTAATTTTTTTACATCTAAGCTCATTATAGACAATAAGATTTTACATCTAATCTAATTTCATTATAGACAATAAGAATTTTACAGTTAAGACATGCAATTAAATTTAAGATGAATCACTAAATTTTCAAAAGTAACCTCTTTTTTTCAAAAATTTGACATATGTGTTTTTATAATGCTTTTTTTCCTTGACAAATTTTGCTAAATGTTAACCATAGTCCAATTAAGTTTTGAATTTTATAGTCCAATAGAAAGACAAATTCTGAAATTAAGCTATAGAAAGACAAATTCTGAAATTAAGCTCTCATATTGGTTAATCAAACATATTTTTCTCAATTAATCTCTAAAATGATCATTTTTTCTAAAGCATTAAATCTGTGTGTGACCATGAACTTCAAAGATGTGAAAATTGTGATATATCATCTAAAAGTGTAAAATTATTTCTCTTAGTTACCTTGTCCTCGTTCTGCTCCTAATTAAGTTGTAACACATTTAACTAGACAATTTTCTTTTACCAAATTTCAAATTGTGTACCATGAGCGAACGCGTTTTCACTAACCACAATTGTCTATCATTGTATTCTCGTTATCACCGCAACATAGCACATATACTATATTATAATATTTTGATGTACATGTAAAATTTAAACAACATAATCCTTTTATTCGTGAAATCTCATTCATTTTATATATGTTCTAGACAAACATATTAACAACGTAATTTCCCAACTTATTACCATCTTTATCTTCCAAAAAATCCATATTAAAAATCATATTTAGTTATTCATTCTCATAACTTTCATCACCCAAAATACTAACTAATTATCACCTTTCACGTATTGTTTATGGCGCATGTCACGTGTAATAACATTACTAGTTGCTAATGTTCTGTGAAGTCATTCGCCAAACATAACCTCATGTTAATTGTTACTTGTCGTCATTAAAAGGTCGTTACTTCATTTTGTCTTCAACACTCATTCGTCAAACACGATATTAGGTGTTTTTTCTTATCGGAATAAAGAGGTTCATTACTCAACTTCATCTTCCACATTTTACGATACCCTTCGTTAAAGACACCATTAAGTTAGCTATTTCTTATCGCCATTAATCCATTTGTTGTTAATTAACATTTTTTCAAAAACATTTCAATTTAAATAACAAACCTTTGTTTAGTCAAAGCATATATGATATTGTATTTAAATAACGAAGCATTGCACAAAGCCTGCAATGACGACGCTTCTCCGCTGCAAAAATATTTACAACATAATTTCCCAACTTATTACCATATTCATCATCCCAAAATCCATATTAAAATTGGTATTTAGTTTTTCATTCTCATAACTTTCATCATCCAAGAATCCAAGATACTAACTAATTATCACCTTTTCACGTATTGTTTATGACAAATGTCACGTGTAACGACATTACTGGTTCCTAATGCGAAATCATTCATCAGAAACAACCTCAGGTTAGTTCTTTCTTGTTGTCATTCAAAGGTCGTTACTTTGTTTTGTCTTCAACGTTTGGTGTTATCATTCGTCAAACATGACATTAGGTTAATTATTTTTGTTCGTCATTAAGAGGTTCGTTACTCTATTTCATTTTCCACATTTTATGATACCCTTCATTAAATACACCATTATGTTAGTATATTTCTTATCATCATTAATCCATTTGTTGTTAATTAACTTCTTTCAAAACATCCCATTTTGAATAACAAACCTTTTTTTAGTCAAGCGATATGATATTGTTTTTTTATAACAAATCGTTGCTCCAAGCCTCCAATGGTGTCACTTCTCCACTACAAACATAGTTACAACGTAATTTCCCAACTTATTACCATATTTACCATCCCAAAAATCCATATTAAAAGTCGTATTAGTTATTTATTCTTATAATTTCCATCACCTAAAATACTAACTAATTATCTCCTTCCACATATTGTTTACAGCGCATGTCACGTGTAACGACATTACTGGTTGTGAATGTTCTGTGAAATCATTCGTCAGACACAACCTCAGGTTAGTAGTTTCTTGTCGTCATTAAAAGGTCGTTACTTCATTTTGTCTTCAACGTTTTGGGCTATCATTCGTCAAACACGACATTAAGTTAGTTGTTTCTTATCGTCATTAAGAGGTTCGTTACTACATTTCATCTTCCACATTTTACGATGCCCTTTATCAAGGGCATCATTAAGTTAGTTTCCTCTTATCGTCATTAATTCATTTGTTGTTAATCAGAATTTCTTCTAAAGTACTACAATTTAAATAAAAACCCTTTTTTAGTCAAGCAAATATGATATTGTTATATAATAACGAAGCATTGCTCCAAATCTCTAATAGTGTCACTTATCCACTGCAAACATATTTACAACGTAACTTCCCAACTTATTATCATCCTAAAAATCCATATTAAAATTAGTATTTAGTTATTAATTCTCATAACTTTCATCACCCAAAATACTAACGTATTGTCATCCTCCACGTATTGTTTACGGTGCATGTCACGTGTAACGACATTACTGGTTGCGAATGTTATGTGAAATCATTCTTCAGACACAACCTCAGGTTAGTAGTTTTTTGTCGTCATAAAAAGGTCGTTACATCATTTTATCTTCAACGTTTTATGCTATGATTCATCAAACATGACATTACGTTAGTTGTTTCTTATTGTCATTAAGAGGTTCATTACTCCATTTCATCTTCCACATTTTACCATACCCTTCATCAAAGACACCATTAAGTTAGTTACCTCTTATCGTAATTAATCCATTTGTTGTTAATCAACAATTCTTCTAAAACACTCTAAATTAAATAACAAACCTTTTTCTATGATTCATCAAGCAAATGTGATATTGTTTTATAATAACGAAGCATTGCTCCAAATCTCCAATGGTGCCACTTCTCCACTTCTCCACAAACATGTTTACAACATAACTTCCCAACTTATTATCATATTTATCATCCCAAAATCCATATTAAAAGTCGATTTAGTTATTAATTCTCATAACTTTCATCACCCAAAGTAGGGTAAATTCCATAAATGGCTAACGACTTACAAAAACGACTCATTCTACATACTATACTTTTTTCTATTATCATTCCACTTAACAATGTTCACGTCGGTTGTCATTATGCTTAATTAAATATTTATCTTTCATTTATTAATGACATAAATGCCCTTCTTCTCCAACTTCACTTAATAAATCTTAGAAAACTGGTTTATCCATACCACAAGTTGGTTGATACACAACTCCCATATTGCATCATCGACATGCCGATTGACCCAGCCAGAGTACTCGCCGGAATGAGACAACCATTTTCAAAACCCCAACGCTTGCTATAAAGGCGACAACCCAAGGTGGGTTCGGCCATAACGAGCAACCTAAAGTACCCATAACAGTTTGCTGAAACCGAAATGCGATTGCACAAAGACACCGCAATAAATGTTAGAACCACAATCCATCATTAAAACCCTTTGACCCTCAACACACAAAACCATGATCTTGAAACGTATAATTTTGTTCATATTCACATTCCTATACATATTCTACGACAAATGGATCCCAACACCATCATGTAGTAACATCATACCCAATTGTCAAGAAGATAATCTTAATGATGTTGATGATGATTTGAAAGTAATGATGGTTTCTGATTTGATGTTGTCGGGTCATCATGGATCCTCATCCGGATATAGGTGATACTTGGATTTGGATCTTTAATTCAAAGACTATTACTTTTCAAGATTCTTTATGGTATGTACTCACTTGTTTATCTTATTGTCTTAGTACCATGTTTATAATGTTTTGCTGATAAAAGGTAGCATTGTTATAGGTAGGTTTTAAAAATGGTTGTCTCATTGTTTGGGTTCTTAAGTGTATATAAGTTGTGGCTAATTCAACACATAAATAAGCCATTCCAATAGCAAAACATATAGTATGTACCTCTTACAGCTGGAGAGTCGCCGAAAATAGGTTATTAATGGAGGTAGAAGATGAAGATGCGAGGAATTTCTAAAATACCCTTAAGAAACTATTTTAGTTATGTATAATGAAAAGAAATACAAAGTTTAGTATGAAGAATAACAATAAAAAAGTAGAGTCTGTAGAATGAGTCATTTTTGTAAGTATGTTAAGCATTTATGACTTTTACCCCTCAAAATACTAAATTATTGTCATCCTCTACGTATTGTTTACGGTGCAAGTCACGTGTAACAACATTATTGGTTGAATGTTCTGTAAAACCATTCGTCAGACACATCCTCAAGCTAGTTGTTTCTTGTCGTCTTAAAAGGTCGTTATTTCGCTTTGTCTTCAAATTTTTGAGTTATCATTCATCAAACACGACATTAGGTTAGTTGTTTTTTATCGTTATTAAGAGGTTCGTTACTCCACTTCATCTTCAACATTTTACGATACCCTTCATTAAAGACACCATTAAGTTAGCTACTTCTTATCATCATTATGCCATTTGTTGTTAATCAACATTTCTTCTAAAACATTCCAATTTAAATAACAAACCTCTTTTTAGTCAAGCATACATGATATTGTTTCTTAATAACCATTGAAGTATAGCTCCATTGGTGTCACTTCTCAACTGCAAACATATTTACAGCGTAACTTCTCAACTTATTACCATATTTACCATCCCAAAAATCAATATTAAAAGTCGTATTTAGTTAATCATACTCATAACTTTCATCACCCATAATGCTAAGTAATTGTCACTTTTCACGTATTGTTTACGGTGCATTTCACATGTAACGACATTATCGGTTGCTAATATTATGTGAAATCACTCTTCAGACACAACCTCAAGTTAGTTGTTTCTTGTCGTCATTAAAAGGTCGTTATTTCGCGTTTTCTTCAACGTTTTAAGCTATCATTCGTCAAACACGACATTAGGTGGGTTGTTTCTTATCGTCATTAAGAGGTTTGTTACTCCACTTCATCATCCACATTTTAAGACACCCTTCATTAAAGACACCATTAAGTTAGTTATTTCTTATCCTCATTATGCCATTTGTTGTTAATCATCATTTCTTCTAAAACATTTCAATTTAAATAACAAACCTCTTTTTAATTAAGGAGACATGATATTATTTCTGAATAACCATTGGAGTATAGCTCCATTGGTGTCACTTCTCCACCGCAAACATATTTACAACATAACTTCCCAACCTATTACCATATTTATCATCCCAAAAATCCATATGAAAATTCGTATTTAGTTATTCTTAAGACACCCTTCATTAAAGACACCATTAAGTTAGTTATTTCTTATCCTCATTATGCCATTTGTTGTTAATCATCATTTCTTCTAAAACATTTCAATTTAAATAACAAACCTCTTTTAATTAAGGAGACATGATATTATTTCGAATAACCATGGAGTATAGCTCCATTGGTGTCACTTCTCCACCGCAAACATATTTACAACATAACTTCCCAACCTATTACCATATTTATCATCCCAAAATCCATATGAAAATTCAGATTTAGTTATGTCACGTGTAACAACATTACCGATTGCATATGTTCTGTAAAATCATTCGTCAGACACAACCTCAAGTTAGTAGTTTCTTGTCGTCATTAAAAGGTCGTTATTTCGCTTTGTCTTCAATGTTTTGAGCTATCATTCATCAAACACGACATTAGTTTGGTTGTTTCTTATCGTCATTAAGAGGTTCGTTACTCCACTTCATCTTCCACATTTTACGATACCCTTCATTTAAGACACCATTAAGTTAGTTACATCTTATCATCATTGTGTCATTTGTTGTTTATCAACATTTCTTTTAAAATAATCCAATTTAAATAACAAACTTCTTTTTAATTTAGCAGATATCATATTGTTTCTGAATAACCATTGGAGTATAAATCCATTGGTGTTACTTCTCGAGTGCAAACATATTTACACCGTAACTTCCCAACTTATTACCATATTTATCATCCCAAAAAACCATAGTAAGAGTTGTATTTAGTTATTCATACTCATAACTTTCATCACCTATAATACTCAGGGCCGGCTTTAGGGGAGTGCAAGAGGTGCGATTGCACAGGGCCACCGCTTGACGAGGGCCACCAAATTTCATGCACTTCTATTATATATATGAACACAATATGAAACTCGAGCTTAATTAATTTATGCACTACTTATACATATGTATATTATGTGTGTGTTTGAGGGCCTCTTTGTGGTAATGGCACGGGGCCACTGAAATCCACGAGACGGCTCTGATAATACTAAATAATTATCACCTTTCATGTATTGTTCACGGTGCATGTCATGTGTAATGACATTATTGGTTGCTAATATATTGTGAAATCATTCGTCAAACACAACCTCAAGTTAGCTGTTTCTTGTCATCGTTAAAAGGTCGTTATTTCGCTTTGTCTTTAACGTTTTGAGTTATCATTCATCAATCACGACATTCGGTTGGTTGTTTCTTATCGTCATTAAAAAGTTCGCTACTCCACTTCATCTTCCACATTTAATGTACCCTTCTCTAAAAACACATTAAGTTAGTTATTTCTTATCGTCATTAATTCATTTGTTGTTACTTAACATTTATTCCCAAACACTCCAATTTAAATAACAAACCTTTTATAGTCACGCAAATATGATATTTTTTAGTAACGAAGCTTTGCTCCAAATCTTCAATGGTGTCACTTCTCCACTGCAAATGTATTTACAACGTAGTTCCTAACTTATTACCATATTTATCATCCGAAAAATCCATATTAAAAGTCGTATTTAGTTATTCATTCTCATAACTTTTATAACCCAAAATACTAACTAATTATCACCTTCCACGTATTGTTTACTGCGCATGTTACGTGTAACGACATTACTGGTTGCGAATGTTCTATGAAATCATTCGTCAGACACAACCTCAGGTTAGTTGTTTCCTGTCGTCATTAAAAGGTCGTTACTTCGTTTTGTCTTCAACGTTTTGTGCTATCATTCGTCAAACACGACATTACATTAGTTGTTTCTTATCGTCATTATCAGGTTCGTTACTCCACTCCATCTTCTACATTTTACGACACGCTTCATTAAAAACACCATTAAGTTAGTTATTTCTTATCATCATATGTCATTTGTTGTTAATCAACATTTCCTCTAAAACACTCCGATTTAAATAACAAACCTCTTTTTAATCAAGCAGACATGATACTGTTCTGAATAACCATCGAAGTACTGCTCAACCGGCATCACTTCTCCACCGCAAACATCCAATTGACCGGTAAACAAAAGATTTTAAAAAATATCTTATTTGAATAACTATCAAGTCAAAATTTGATATCTCAACCACCTTTTCATATAAAAGTTATTAATATTAAATATATTCCATTAATAATAATACGTAATAAACTTGGTAGACAGCAGTTCCCCAATATATCTTCCCATTCCATTCCATCTCTTATATAATAACTCCAAATTTTACAATCTCCACAAAAACCCCAATTTCAATGCAACCAATTTTATAAAAATAACCAATGTCGCTTTTTCTCCTAAGATCTATCAATTCATTCCATTCATTCTTTATATAACTTATTATTATTATCATTCATTGCATTAGAATTAACAAACATGGGTGGTGATAGCAAATGGAGGAAGATGAAGCTTGCGTTAGGTTTGAACACGTGTATGTACTCGCCCAAAACTGAAGGTGACGATGAACCCTCGGCGCGTGGCTCTCACGCGCCGTCTCCCCGCATGCCGAATACCCCACGCCGTCGTCTTCTGGGCTTCTGATGCCTAAATATGGCAGTAAATCTTCTTCTATGGTATACTTTTATAAAGTTTTGATTTTTATGTGTTAATTTATGATATGCATTTTTATTACTGAAAGGTAAATAGTAAAAAAGTACTTGTGAATTGGGTAAAAGGGGTGTTTGTATTAGCTTATTTTATGTGCTTATTGCTTATTGAGATTTTGAAAAGCCGATAAGCTCACTTTTCCTAGCTTATGATTTTATTGAGCTTATGGCAAAATCTCAATAAGCTGATAAGCACATAAAGTAAGCTTAATACAAATACCCCTTAAGAATAGTTGAATACTAGGTTTTTGTATTTTTTTAATGTTTTAAGTAATTTATTTAATGATTTTTGACTAGTGGTGGGGAATGGGTTATCGTGATAATGATAGATGTTTACATAGCTTCATATACAATACAATACATGTGGTGGGGTTGATGATATTGATCGGGTGTTTTGTTGTATTTAGTTTTCAACTCTTAGTGGATATCTAGGAATCAAGTGCCCCAATTGGTGATGGAACTTATTCTATATGCCGTTTTCTTTGAATGACGTATATTTATTTAAAAATTTGTAGCCAAACAAAGTTTTTTCTATAATGAAGGAGATTGCGTGATATAGAATGAACGTAGTAGTGGAGTACTTGTCAACAGTTTTGTTATAAATTTTCTTTCTTTTTAAGTTCCCCTTGTTGGAGGTAAACTGTGCTTTGTTTGGTCAACACCATCACTTTTAGACATAAAATCTCTATATTACCTTTTTATAGTTGAACTATCACTTTTTGACTTATGTTATGAAGCATAAATTTGGTAAAAGTAAGTTTAGCTTTGAAAACAGTAGAAAATCTTTAGCTTATTCTCGTTGATGTGTAATTCTTTTCATACTTGTGGTTGCTTTTGAGTTTTGACCATATGATGCGAATGCTTTTCTTTATTGTCTTGGAACATTCATCATTGGAACACTAGTTGCTTAATGGTCTTTACTTTAAAAAGTTGAGTTTTTTAATCATTCAGTATAACCCACTTCAAATATTGACCGCCTAAAAGACATCTAGTTATTATTCCAAAGTGATCTTACTTAATACTGTGTTATATAACATGATATTCTCTGTCACTATAAACGAATTTCTGGGCTTAAGTAGATTTAATAGTGATATACAGACTATTACACATTTATTGTGGGGTAAAAATCTAATACAAAAAGGTCGTACTTCATTGTTCAACACTGGAAATATGTATAAAATATCAGTTTATTATCATATTCTTTACCCCATACATGCATGTATCAAAAGATTTATTAATCATATACTTCTTCTGTAAAGTTTTAGCGTAATTATGTATGATGTAATACAAAAATTTCCTTATAAGTTCTAAATATTAATTTCTATTTGTATCGCAGCAGATTTGTTCAATATGCTTGACGACGATGAAACCAACAAACGGTCATGCTATCTTCACTGCAGAATGTTCACATTCCTTCCATTTTCATTGCATTACATCAAATGTGAAACATGGAAATCGAGTATGCCCTGTTTGTCGGTCAAAATGGAAAGAAATCCCTCTAGAGATTTCTGGTTCTTCTCATGTAAAATCAAGTTCGAATATTGGTTCATGGAACCAACATGATCCCTGGATGATTTTACAAGGTATGCCTCCACATCAAACACACACCGATCGTAATGTTCCTCTACTATTTCAAGCCAATGAGCCATCCGTCTTTGATGATGATGAACCAATTATCCAGAAATTGGAAGAAATGCTTTCCGGTAACTCTGATTCCGATGAGGGAATTGAAATCAAGACATATCCCGAAGTCTCTGCAGTAGCGAAATTGACAAGGTTTGATAATTTTGGCATTTTGATAAATCTCAAAGCGCCTTCAACCAAAGGAAGTCTCGATGCACGGACACCTATAGATCTTGTGACAGTGCTTGATATTAGTGGTAGCATGACGGGTACAAAGATTGCTTTACTAAAACAAGCTATGGGTTTTGTGGTACAAAATCTTGGCCCGTTCGACAGACTATCAGTAATAGCATTTTCTTCTTCAGCACGTCGCCTTTTTCCACTTCGTCCTATGACTGAAACTGGAAAACAAGAATCTCTTCAAATGATTAATTCGTTGGTTGCTAATGGTGGGACGAATATAGCCGAGGCCTTAAAAAAGGGATTCAAAGTGATGACTGACCGGAAGTTCAAGAATCCAGTGAGCAGTATGGTATTGTTGTCAGATGGCCAGGACACTTACACCAACATCAGCCCTCGAAAATCCGGGTTGAAAACATATAATCCGGCACTTTTATCGTTTCCCGGCCCTCGCATACCAATTCACACATTTGGGTTTGGGATGGATCATGATGCAACTGTAATGCACTCCATTTCAGAACAGTCTGGAGGTATGTTTTCGTTCATAGAAGCTGAGAATGTGATACAAGATGCTTTTGCTCAGTGTATAGGTGGGCTTCTCAGTGTTGTAGTTCAAGAATTACGTGTTGAAGTTGAGTGTGTTCATCCTGTGTTGCGGCTCGGATCGATTAAAGCCGGTAGCTATAAAGCTGGTATGGACGGTAATGGTAGATCGGGGTTTATTGCGGTTGGAGATTTATACGCTGAAGAAGTAAGGGATTTTCTTATATCAATGGATATTCCGGTTAATGAGTCGGGTGATGAAATGCCATTGGTGAAATTTAGAGTTATCTACAAGGACCCGGTAAAGAATACAAGCGTGACCAATGAAGGAAACGAAGTGATAATATTGAGGCCCGAGACAACCGTGGGTAACCAAACAGTGTCGCTTGAAGTCGATAGACAAAGAAACCGTCTTAATGTTGCCAGTGCGATTGCTGACGCTCGTTTGGCGGCAGAACACGGTAACCTGACAGCAGCAACATTACTGCTCGAGGATTGCCAGAAAAAGTTGTCGGAGTCGGAATCGGCTCGTGGAGGAGATCAGTTGTGTGTTGGGTTGGTCGCTGAATTGAGTGTAATTAGAGAGAGAATGGCTAACCGTAGAGTATATGAGTTGACAGGAAGGGCTTATGTGTTATCAGGGTTGAGCTCACATTCATGGCAACGGGCCACTGCTAGGGGTGACTCGACTGAGTTGACGAGTCAGATGCAGACTTACCAGACACAAACAATGGTGGACATGGTCAATCTATCTCAGACAATGTCCTTCAGCGGGAGTCCATCATCATCCATGGCTAACCCAGCAGCTACGCCACCAAAAAGCAAAAAGGTGTTGAGGTCAATGTACACATTTCCAGGTCCTCAACCGAGATGATAGGAATCTGAACGGTTTTGGTTGTTTTAAATCTGTCTTTATTTTAGTTTCGAAAATGCAAAAGAAAGGTAGGGAGGTTGGGTTAAAAAATATTGGTATAGTTTTTCCAAGTTGATTTGGATTTGGTTCTGGTTTTGAGTGAATAATTATTCTGGGATATTATTAGGAAGTTGATTGCTCTAGTGAAATCATATTCTTACAAAAATTAAAAAGCAAAGTATTTATTATTGTTTCGTTATTTTTCTTTCTCTAACTACTTAACTGTAATTGTTGGAACCAAGACCTGTTTACTCTCAATTACGATACTGAATTACTTTGAACCAGTGATTTAAACCTACAGTAATATATTACTTTTTGTTTAAACAACTTTGTTACGTAGAAATAGAAGGGGCAAAAGATGTGTTTGGTGTTCAACACTGTACGGTATATTGTAGAGTTTGCTTTTTGATTTCAGTGTTTTAAGTTTTTATGCTTTCATGCTTTTATATGAGTTCATCTCTTTATGATATGTATTTATGACTATACAAGTTTTTACGTCTTTTTTCTTATATGCTTTTATCAATATACTTTCTCCCACACACGTATTTCTCCTCGCATATATCTTTACACTCACTATTGACGCAGGTTGGTTTATTTGGAAGCAATATCTTTACTCTCGGTTACGTGTGTGAGTGTCTATTGTTTACATAAAACTTCTTCAAGCCTGATTAGGTATAGTTCTTTGTTAGTTGTGTTGAAAGCTCACAATCAATAATATCTTGGGTCATGTTGTTAAACCCTATTTGTAACATCTTTGGGTCATAATGACATTCAGATTACTTTGTTGGCAATTACTTATGAGAAGATTATATTAGAAGTTTAGATCATATTCATGACCGTCTGTTGTGCTATGATTTACATACCTAATTACATCTAAGTAGCTAACAATTGACACCAAGATTTATCCCTAACATCTCATTATCGGCGTTAAAGCTGTAATTATAAGAGTAAACTGCAAAATCCGTACATGTGGTAGGTGAGTATGTCCAAATTTCAGGCTTAATCATTACCTTTTTGAAACTGCAGGCGTCATCTCTCTGAGAAACTTTTGGTTTAGATATCGTCCATACCTCAAAGAAAAATGACTAAATTGCCCCAAGATGAAATGAAAAAGTCTCACCAAAGGCAAGGACATTTTTGTCATTTCACTTTGTGAAAGAGATAATATTCGCACCAAAAGTCTCCTACACGGACGGCGTATGCACTTTCGAAAAGATGAAGACATATATGTAATTTAGACATAAGGTTAATATACAAACACTTCACTAAACTTTCTAAGAAAATGCGCATAAGATAATGCAATTTCATTTGTGTTACTGAACCTATAAAAATTGACATTTAGATTACAATTTATAATTTCAATGTTAATAATATTGTGAACGTTTAGTTTTGGATAAGTGCGGTAACATAAATGTCGTGTTTTCCAAGTTCAGTTGGGTCCGTATATTTTTATAAGTTTAGTGACTCAAATGTCGTGTTTCTTAAGTTGAGTAACCTAATGAACAAATTGAAAGCTTGTTATCTTAAGCGAATCTTTTAGATAATTTAGTGACGCATTCTGACATACCACAAGGACGGTCTTTGCAATTTACTTTAATTATGAAGTGTAAAAGATAAATGTGTTTCTTTATTAGTGTTTCTAATTGAAGCCTCGCCACACAATTATTATTTATATCTATACTATGGAAAATTAATATTCTTAAAAGTGAAAAATTAATAAAACTATATGGAAACTATAAACTTTTATTATTATTATTTTCGTTTATAACCAATAACCAATATTATTTTCATTGAATTTAAATCGTGTTTAATCCCCAAATTCTTAAACTTTTATTATTTTTCGTTTATAACCCATAAACTTTTTTTTATCACTACAATTATCTGCCGTTATAAAATTCCGTTGCTATGCACGGGTACTCGTCTAGTATACTAAACTGCTGAACACTAAAAGTAAAACATTTAAATAAACTCGTCATCAAATACACATTAAAAGAATAGCAAGTCATAAGATATTGGAAGAAAACAAAATCGATGTACTATTACAAGACACACCTTACAGAACACAAGTTTTTATCAGTTTATCTTCCGTATTTCTTTTGTCTTTTAATACATTTAACTTGTCAAATTTAAAATTGCTTGTTCTGTACTTTCCGTTTCATAGTTTTATAACAAAAGCATTATTAAAAAAAATTAAAATAAAAGTAAATAAAAAGACCATTTGTGTTTTAGGAAGGTACTAATATCCCATCCCTTGTCAAGCGTTTGAAAAAATACAAATTGTTACCTTTTACTAATGCTAATGGTGAGCTTAAAGTCTCGACCAACCACAAAGATGACCGCCTCCCCTTGTAGCTCGACCAAATAGAACGCCCCTTGGTCTGCCACCCGACCATAACAATATTATGTGTGTTGTGTGTGAGGTTATTTGTTGATTTATTTGGGGTATGTTTTTTGTTGTGGTTACGGTCGCCTTACCACTTATTTATGGTCTATGTCTAGTCTTAGAGAAAAAATGTTGAGTTGGCGTTGATGTGACAAGAATAACCACTAAGAATTGTGGTCACCATTAGCATCAGTCTTAGTATCACTTAAATTCTATGTACACCTGCATATTGGCCTATTGCCAGTAGTAGGTTTTATGACATAGCCAAGACTTATTTTTAAAAGTAAATTACACCGTTCGTCACTATGGTTTGCCCAAAATAACACCGCAAGTCCATTTGTTTTTATTTTGCGTCATGAGTCCTTATAATGAAGTTTGATACCATCATCAGTCCCTATCTCTCACGAATGTAGCTTTCTCGTTAAATCCCCACATGTGCCATGCACATGAGGGTAAAACAATCGTTTTGGCTTTTTTACGTTTGTTTCCGTTTTTATATGTTTTCGTCCGTTTTTTCCGTTTACATGTATGTTTTATACGTTTTCGTCCGTATTCATATGTTTTTATCCGTTTTCGTCTGTTTTTAATTATATATTTTCTTACGTTTTTATCCGTTTTCGTCCGTTTTTAAACGTTTTTGTCCATTTTTATACGTTTTCGTCTGTTTTCTTACGTGCTTATCCGTTTTCGTCCGTTTTTATACTGTTTCGTCTGTTTTTATATATCTTCGCTTTGTTTTCTTACGTTTTTATCCGTTTTTGTTCGGTTTTATACATTTTCGTCCGTTTTCTTACGTTTTCAAACATTTTTATCTGTTTTTGTCTGTTTTGATACGTTTTCGTCCATTTTTATACGTTTTCGGCCGTTTTTTACGTTTCCAAACGTTTTTATCCGTTTTCGTCCAATTTTATTAGTTTCGTCCATTTTTATAAGTTTTCGTTCGTTTTCATCCATTTTTGTTCGGTTTTATACGTTTTTGGTTTTTTTTATACATTTTTCGTTTGTTTTCTTAAGGTTTCATACATTTTTATCCGTTTTGGTATGCTTTTATACGTTTTCATTTGTTTTATACGTGTTCATACGTTTCCATCAGTTTTCGTCAATTTTTATCCGTTTTCATCCGTTTTTATATGTTTTCATCCGTTTTCTTACGTTTCTAAACGTTTTCATCTTATTTATCCGTTTTATCCGCTTTTGTCTATTTTTAATCCGTTTTCATTCGGTTTTTTACAATTTCATAGGTTTTTATCCGTTTTCGTTCATTATTATCCATTTCGTCCAATTTTTATACGTTTTCATCCGTATAAAAACGTATGAAAACCTATAAGGCTGCCCCCAATAGACTAAATCGAGAGTCGATCGAGCGTGTATAGGAGATCGATTAGTATCGATCGTCTTGCTGTGGTTAAATCGATCGCCAACCAAATCTTAACAAATGGATCGTCTGGCCGATCGAGAGAAATGCAATGTTACCGTTTAATATTAATCCAACCGTTGCATATCCAAACAAAAAAAAAGTTACCGTTTGATTTTATTTATATAAAAAAAAATACTACTAAAACTACCCTATAAGTACACAACATATTTACATACTAAACTCACAAATCTCACAATCCTCTCTATTAAAAATCTCATAATTATCTCTACCAAAATGTCTAAGAAAACACCACAACAAAAAGGCTGAAAATCCCGTTTGGCACAAAACGCCCCGCATATTTTAACACCGGATCCGAATTTTCGGTTAACCAGTGTCTCACCAAGAATCAAGTTCCAACCCTCTGCTTTCGAATATCAATCCCAACAAGCTCCACAACAACAAACTAACAATCCATTTTTTATGAATCGTCCATTTGTTCCACCGTATCAAAACATCCAACAATAACAACAACAAAGCTACTCCCGTCGAAGCAAGCAATCTATGTATGGGTCACCCGAATCGTGTACAGTCAAAAATGGATTCATCAACGTCTTCATATTCAAATTATCAAGAATATTCTCCGGTTAACCGTATCAATCTTGATGGTTTTGATTTCAAGAACAATTATACAACAATCCGCTTTTTGTTGGAACCGTTCGGGTTATCCGCTCAAGAGTATCACGGTTCGGTACCGTTCGGCTCATGGATCGTATCACGATTCGGTTAACATTGATGACGAAGAAGAAGAAGAATGTCGAGAAGAGACGTCACCGGTGAAACCGAAGAAACGAGCTACAAAGGCGAAGAAGAAGGTTGTCGAGAAAGAAACCAAGAATGATTCGTCGAGAAAGAAACCAAGGTTTTGAGGGACCATTCTGTTTATACACGAGCATGAGGGTCGCAAAAAAGCAAGGACTTCAACCGACTCGGATGTGCACTCGGATGTGTCTGCGTCTGTGCCTGATAAACCAATTGGTCGTGATACCGCAAAGAAGAATAAAAAGAAATCTTCGAGTTTTCAAAAGCTACATACATGGAAGGTGTTGTCGAGAAATGGAAAGTCATCAAGTCCAAGGCATTCGGACAGAAGAAGGAGCTGACAGACGGATACTATGATTTGAAGAAGAAAGAGCTAGAACAACGGCAACTGGTGTTGGAGATGGAGCAAAAGAGATCAGAAAGGGAAGACAAAAAATTGGCACTAGAAGAACAAAAACTTGAATTTGAGCGACAAAAGAAATATGATAAAGATCTCATATTCTATTGCACGCCAATCGACCCATCTTTGCCCGCAGTACAACAAGAAACAATGCAGAAAATCAAAGACGCTATCAAGGCACGCCACAACCTAGATTTTTAATAAGTGTTGTAATGTTTTAATAAGTTTCGTAATGTTTTAATTTTATTTGAATTACTGAGGCACCTAATTGCCTGAAGATCGCTGGAGAGAGAAAGCTGACGTGGCAGTGAAAATGGGGGCAGCCTAAAAATGGACAAAAACGTATAAAAACAGACAAAAAAGGATAAAAACATATAAAAAGTGACAAAAACGGATAAAAACATAAAAAATGTAAGAAAACAGACGAAAACATATAAAAGCGGATGAAAACCTATATAAAAACGGATGAAAACGTATAAAAACATAAGAAAACGGATAAAACGTACAAAAATGGACGAAAACGGATAAAACGTACAAAAATGGACGAAAACGGATAAAACGTAAGAAAATGGACGAAAACGTTTAAAATCAGACGAGAACGAATAAAAATGTATAAAAACGGATGAAAACGTATTAAAACATAAGAAAATTAATGAAAACGTATAAAAACGGACGAAAACGGATAAAAACGTAAGAAAATGGACGAAAATGTATAAAAACAAACGAAAACGGATAAAGTGTATAAAAACGGACGAAAACATATTAAAACGTAAGTAAACATATAAAACTGTTGAAAACGTATAAAAACGGACGAGAACGGATAAAAACGTATGAAAACGGAAGAAAACATATAAAAACGGACGAAAACAGATAAAAACGTATGAAAACGGACGAAAACTTATAAAGCGGACGAAAACGTATAAAAACGGACGAAAACGATTGTTCTACCCTTATGTACATGGCATATGTGGGGAGTTAACGGAGAAAGCTAACGATCGTTAGAGTTAGGGACTGATGGTGTTATCAAACTTCATTATAAGGACTCATGGTGCAAAAATAAAAACAAAGGGACTTGCGGTGTTATTTTGGGCAAATCATAAGGACCATAATCTATTTAGAAAAGTAGAAAACTAGGTATAAACTATAATCTATTTAGAAAATGAAACAACAATGGTTTACTTATTAGACATTAGTAAAACACATATTTGTTTTTTGGCCTAAGCAAGTGAGATTGACTTAAAAGATAGAAAAAGTTAAAAAAAAAAGAGAAAAAGAAAAAAAGTTAACTCGGATCGCGTGACGATTCTTCGATCTTACGTGCGATCTTACGATCTTACTTACGATCCTACCACATATGCGATCCTACCACGATCCTACACGGTTTTAGCTAGTGAACACATAAACTCGTACGATCCTACGAGTTTACACGCGATTTCGACAGCCTTGCTAGTACACATTGTAACTAATATATTAGACTTGAAAATTTAAAGGTTATACGTAAAACCTTTTAAAAGTAATAAATTATTAATTTATCGATAACATAGTATCTCGCTAAATTAATAAAATATATCAATCCTAACATTATTAATTTATAGATGTTTTACTGTACAACTCAAACACGTATAAAAGTTTGCATCTTGAGCCACATTTTTGTATCGATCACATATAAAAATTTGCAAATCCATCACGTATAAAAATTTAGCCCGAGTTGCAAATTTTTATAAAACAAAAACGTTTTTATCGAAGTACAAAACAATTAAAAAAAGAAAATAGAAAAAAAATCTCTTTAACATCTTTATGGGTTCATTTAAAAAAAAATGTTTTGGTAATTTTTATCGATATATAATCCCAAAAACGTTTTTATCGAAGCAAAATGTCCCAATTATGTATACATTTTTATCGAAGTAAAAACGTGATCGATCACGTACACATTTTTATCTAAGCAAAAACGTGATCGATCATGGATACGTTTTTATGAATCCTCGATAGTATCGGTCACGTATACATTTTTATCGAAGCAAAAACATGATTGATCGCGTATACATTTTTATGAAGCCCCGAGGATCCATATACATGATTGATCACGTTTTTGCTTTGATGAAATTTTATCGATTACGTATAAAAATTTGCAACTCGGGCCACATTTTTATATCGATCACGTATAAAAATTTGGCCCGAGTTGCAAATTTTTATCGATCACGTATAAAAATTTGCACTCGATCACGTATAAAAATGCGGCCCGAGTTGCAAATTTTTATCGATTACGTATAGAAATTTGCAACTCGATCATGTATAAAAATGTGGCCCGAGTTTCAACTTTTTATCGATCATGTATAAAAATTTGCAACTCGACCACGTATAAAAATGTGGCCCGAGTTACAAATTTTTATCGATCACGCATAAAGTTTTACAACTCGATCACGTATAAAAATATGACCCGAGTTGCAAATTTTTATCGATAACATATAAAAATGTATACGTGCACGTATAAAAATGAATACGTGATCGATACAAATTTTATCAAAGCAAAAACGTGATCGATCACGTATACAGATCATCAGGGCTTCATAAAAACGTATACATGATCGATCAAAATATTTGATAAAATGATTGGATAAAAACAAATGATTGGATAAAAACATGAACTAGAAATACTCGCCAAACAAGATTGCATAAAAGGATAAAAGAAAGAGTATATAACACCATTGGACGCTTGGTCCAGTGGTAAGTAGTTTGTTTATAAATCAACATACCCGAGTTCGCCCATCACTATGGGCAATTTTAATTATTTCTAGCCATAAGGATGATTGGTGTAAATTTTTAGAGCCCATAACTATGGGCAATTTTAATTATTTCTAGCCATAAGGATGATTGGTGCAAATTTTTAGAGCCGCATGGATGATTTATCTAATTAAAAAATTGTTTCTAGCCACTAGGACGATTGGTGAAAATATTTGAGCCACAAGGACGAATAGCGTAATTATTTAGAGTTACATGGACAATTTATGTAAATAATGTAATGAACCCTTGATTAAATCATGTCACATGAAATAGATGCATACAATAAGAAAACTAAAAAGTATTTACATACAATAGAAAAATTAAAAGTTGGATGCCTAAAAAGTAAAAGGTGGCAAAGTGTTCGTGCATCACTATGGGCAATTTTAATTATTTCTAGCCATAAGGATGATTGGTGTTTTTTTTAGAGGCACATGGATGATTTATGTAATTAAAAAGTTGTTTCTACCCATTGGTATGAATTTTTTGAGCCACGAGGATGAATGGTGTAATTATTTAGAGCTACATGGATGATTTATGTAAATTAATGTAATGAACCCTTGATTAAATCATGTCACGTCAAATAGATGCATACGATAAGAAAATTAAGAAAATATTTGCATATAATAATAAACTTAAAAGTTGAATGCTTAAAAAATAAAAGGAGGCAAATTGGATTCTTTTATGACAATTAGCTCTTTATATATATATATATATATATATATATATATATATATATATATATATATATATATATATATATATATATATATATGTGTTGTGTTTGCAATAGTGGTTTTTTCAAATTTCCACAAATTTTGAATTTTGTGTCTATAGCAAGTTTTGAAATGGAAGTTTACTATATCATGCGAGACTTATTATGTACGTATGCATGATCTTTAAACTCGGTGTGCTCTATTTTTCTTCGCATCCATCAAAGCAGTGCTAAGCGTGAGACTTGTTGCATTGTATCATGGCATTACACCCTGTTCGTTAATAGTTTATTTCACATTCTCTCTTGTGCGTTTATCATTCATATCTTTGTAGCCTTCCTTGTTACACGCAAACACGTGTTGATATATTTCTTTCGTGGCTGAGTGCTTATTATATATGGTGACTTTTACGAATTTCAAAACCTTTAGAAAGACCATATTCATTATAAAAATCATATGCATCGTCTGCACTATCAAATGTTTTTACGATTAAAGTACCCAGAAGATCGACTGAATTCAATGGGTGAATCAAATTCATTCTCCTCACCTGATTCCGTTAAGTAAACGAATCAATTAAAATCCTAAAAAGGTGAAAAGAGATATTGACATAGCTTAATTAAGAAAATGATCACACCTTTGTCAACCTCAATATCTTCCTCACCGTGTATAAGATAGCCATTTTCGTCAATCTCGCCGATCAAAATCTCTTCATCTTGAATATACGTAAAGCCTGATTAATATAAAAATTTATGTATGTTAGATAAACTAAGAGAAATAAGACATATGCAACAAAGAAAACTATTTCTTTCGCATACAAAGAAATATTTCGTGGACTCATTTTTTATAACAGTTATGAACCAAATTTTAACTTTATTTAAACCTGGTTGTGCTTGTTCCTTGTAAACTGAATCAACCAAATTCGAAATAATGTACAACTGTAATGTTCTCAGTTATTTTATGAGTGTTAATAATTGTTTTCGCTCCATGTAATTGGGATTGGCGCCTTCTCTCAAATGATACGATCTTGGCTCTTTTTTTATTTGTTAAAATGGGCTAAGAAGTAAAATGTGGCAAAAAAAAATCATGATGCATATAAATTATCTGCTGTCTGCAGCGATTATTTCTTATAACACGAGGCCTTACTAACCCGTGCTTTGCACCGGACTAGTTTTTGATTGAATATTACGTGTTTTGTAAGTAATGTTAATGTAGATAGTTGAATATGTGCACATGGAACAATTTAAATGCATTTTGAGAAGTTTTTTTTTTTTTTTTTTTTTTTTTTTTTCATTTTATGTTTGTAGGATAATTTTTATGTAATTAGTAATATGTAATGTATTGGATTTATTTTAGTTGATTTGGGCTATCTAATTTTTGTTTTGATCTTTCTTTTAAGTTTCGAATAATTAATAAGAAGTATAATTTCTTATATATCTATGATGGGTTTGGTTCCCACACAAAAAAATCTTTAAAGATTGTTACACAAAATGAACAGACTGAGTTCTTTGTGTTTGTTTTTCGAGTCTTGTTCGTAGTGTAATGTCTGGTAATAATTTTGGTTATTATGTTTCTAAGTTGTGATGTTATCATAACTTTTGTATTTAAAATACTTTCTCTACATTAAAAGTTACAATTAAAATAGTCTATTCACATTAATTTTGGTTATTATGGGCTATCTAATTTTTGTTTTTCGAGTCTTGTTCGTAGTGTAATGTCCGCAGCTTGAACAAGATGAAGAAAACGTCGAGAGATATCGCAAGAAAGAGACGTGAAGAGGTTGTCACGTGAGAAGAAGCACGGAGGCTCAAGACTCCAAGACAACTTTTCGACATAATGGAGAGTCGATACATTAATGGGAGTTTTATTCTCCGCCAACAAGTGATGATGGTTTGACTCGGATGACTCGCTTTTTAAGTGTTTAGTAGTTTTATTATGTATTTTATGTTGTTTTAGGATCCATCCGTAGTTTTAATGTTTAAGGTTATTATGTATTTCATGTTTTCGCTTAATCTAAAGTTTCAGCTTTAGTAGTTTTAACCACGGAAGCTCAAGACTTCTACGAAACTTTCGAATCAACTTCTATTTTTAAATGCAATGGCAATTCAAAAAAAAAAAAAAAAAAAAAAAAAAAAAAAAAAAAAGGTCAAAGTTTGGCGAGGGGTTTGGCGACAGGGTAACGGTGCGCCAAGTCAGCGTCATGGCCAAACTCCTTGGCACCAAGTTTGGCACCACCGCACTCCCGCCTAAACATTTAAATCCCAAATCGCATTACACATTTGTTAAACTGGTTGGTAACCATGTAATCTGTATTTATTTCTAGTCGAGTGGTGATGTTTGTGCCAACCAAACTTAGATTTTGTGCAGTAAAATAAATTCATATGATTTTTAAATAGGTTCACGGTCCAAAGTTAGCGAAAATAATCATTTTCTCATTAAATTTTCCTACATTAATTGTATAATAAAATGAACTTGGAACATGTATTTTTATAATATTTACAATAACAACAAACAAAACATATAGCTTTTGTATATGGGATGGTTATTTATTGACGTCTCTAACGAAAAGTCAGAAGATATCACTTATAAATTTATGTGACAATAATGTGATCCTCTAAAAAAACAATGTGAGACACAAAATTAACAAAGAAACTTCATATAAATTAAAGCTGCTTTTTCGTTGTTGTCGGATTTGCTATTTGAGTATTTGACCATTCACGTGAGTCTTATCTTTTAAATCCCAAATACACAAGTAGTGGGCTCTAACTTAACCAACAATCCAGTCCAATGCAAACTCAATAAATCTCACTATATAAAACTACTTACCCTAATTCATTTCAAACACACCCCGTAATTTTCTGCTATCCCTCAACACGCAGAATTTGTATGTCTTCAAGATCTTTTGGAGAGTCTCGGGTAGGTATCATCGAGTTGCGTTTTTGTTTGGTTTGTGTATTTTTGAACGAACCAAGAAAAGAAAGTGCCAAATTTGTTAATTTTCTTATCTTTTTGTTTCGGATATATAATGAAGATAGGCTTTAAAAATGGATCGATGATGATGTTTTTATTTCGTATTTTGGACTATGAGGTCTGATAGTATTTTATGATACACGAAAAAAAAAATTCTGAGATCGTTTAATTGTTATTAATGTTCGAGTTTTGTGGTTGTGGAGAAGGTGTTTTCTTTGAGGAGGATGGGATAGGATAGTTATGAAGTTGGTGTTGATTGTTTGTTGGTTGATAGTCGATGGGTTCTAGGTTTAGATGTGGATTTGTTGTTGGTGATATGGGTTGATTTGTTGGATGTGGTTGTGGTTCGAGTACTTGTATTTATACTTATAAAATCAACTTTTGGACATCTTCATCATAAATGCGGAATAGTTTGCATTCCTGAAACTGCAGGGACAATTCATATTCGTCTTCCTTATTGCATTTGATATAGCTTTAGAGATGACTTGAAAGAGGTTGTACTGCACTTTCCTTTATGCACAAATTTTTTTCCACATTAAGTTAAAAGGCCTATGCTTTAAATAATAGATATATAAATACTTAATTTACATAGTCAAACAATTTGATTAAATCCTTTTCCACATTTTAATATATAAATACTTATATTAAAACTAGTTATAATACCCGTACACGCACGGGGTTTTGACAAAAAAAATTAATCTTTATTAATACCGAATATTGTGTTTTTAAGGGTAATTGCATATAATTATATAGTTATAAGTTTCGTGCACGCACGAAGTTTACACATAAATCAAATTTATTTCAACATTTTAGTTCAATATATACACATATAAGAATTTGCCCATGAAATTGTGATATAAGTACAACTAATATTTATGCACGAGTTTTTCATTATGCATTAATATTCATTAGAATTTGGTAAAATATTTGTAAAAATTCTTATTAGATAACTCAAGATTTAATTTTATTTAGCTGACAAAGATGTGGATCGTCATTATTTAAATTTCACTCATCGATATTATGTGTACACATGATGAAGTTTAATAAAGCATAATGGCGTTGATAAAGTTAAAGTATACTCATTAAAGTTTTTAAAAATGTTTTTAGATATCCTTATATTAATAAATAAGAATTACATGAGTCATTATTATAAGACAATCGCATATATTTATTTTTATATTAAAGTAACCCGCTTACAATTTGATAATTATATTCTCGCCATGAATTTAGCCAGATTTAAATGTAAACTCGTGTCCACATAGGTTAAACTTTTAAAATGAAATAAACGAGTCCTTATCGAACGATATAAGTAAGAAAAATTGATACTTATAATCTTATGCAAATTTATATGTTGTTATTTTAAAAAAACATATGCATTGTATTTTTTTAAGATATAAAGTATAAAGGGTATAAAGTATAAGGGGTTATTTGTTTATAATACAAAGTTATTAAAAAACATTGAGGTTTATAATATTACACTTAACTTTATATAATTTTTAAAAATTCAACCACTAAAGTTTTATTAATTACCTCATATTTTTTTAAGTTTTTCTTTTCACAAATTTGACACTTGTATTTTTATGTATTTTTTTTATCAACCAAAATTTCTCCACCAAATTTATTAAAGTTTGACCAAAATCAATTTAATTTTAACTTTATTAATCAATCACATCACACGATTTTGCTATACTACGAAATTGAGCCTCCTATTAGCCCAATTGTTTTTTCAACGAGAATAAATCGACAAAATCACTCAAATAATGTAATTCATTTAACTAGTCAAACAATAACATTAAAAACAAAATTTGATTATACTTTCAAAGAGAATAAATATAGTTGAAATACGATTACTGGTTGTACTGTTGTAGTCATCGTCCAAGCCCATTAAACCCTTTAATTATTTTTTAGGGTCAATTGCATATATACCCATTAAAACTCGTGATATTCAGACATATACCCAAAACACGCTTAACTCAGATTGTACATCACGCATCAAAACTTCAGATTGACATCATGCATCGAAAACTCGCAATTATCCTATTTTTATTACTAGTTTTATAAAGCGTACGAGATACAAATACCAGTAGAAAAGTCGGAAAACCCAGCCCACAATGGCATACCCTAAAATGTAGAGACGTTATAAAATGTAGAGACGTATAACCCTAAAGTCATTCTCATACAGCCATGCAGTCTTCTTCTAAGGTATGTTTTATAACATTAGGGTTTTCATTTCAGTTTTGTTAGTTTTCTGTTTGTTATGATATTGTTGTGTTGTGAATGTTGATGAATCATGGTTTGTTAAAGATGTTAAAGTACGTGCAACTTGATGATATGTAAATTTTTACAGTGATTAGCAAATTGTGATAAAGATATTGTTGTAAATAAATTGACTGTATGTAATACTGAATTTATGTGATAAGCGTGTGTTTGGATGAGTTTATTTTATGTGCTTATTACCTAAGTTGCACGGGTACGAAACGGGACGGAACGGATGCGGTACCGAAACCAAGAACATCCTAAAATTCAAGAAACTAAGACAGTGGAGAAACGCGTCTATTCAGATATAATATTTTAGTATATAGCAAATTGTCTTCCAAAAAAATTATACAACATTCAAAAATCCAAATAAATATTAATGATAATTAATCATCAACTCTATATTTACTTATAGATTTTTTTCATAAGAAAGATAGTTTTAATGATTCGATAAATGTACTTTTTGTAAGCTATTTTAATTTTCTTTTAAAGTTAGTCACAAAAATGGGAAAAATATTATCAATAATTATTAAATCGTATATTAAATCGTATATGCGGAACTTACATATGCTTTCTAATTTTCACTAAAACTCTCTATAGTTACATTGAATAATACTTACTAGAGATAATAAGCTAATTTAGTTTAACTTTATATGAAAACAACACTTGACTTTTTTATACATGAAAGAAACAGAACCACAAGTCAACAAGTCATTTTTTTTTTTTTTTTTTTTTTTTTTTGGTAAAGCCAACAAGTCTCTCTCTACTATTATTAAATCAACCAGTAACATCATCTTCCTCATAAAAACACCCAACTCATCGGAAAATTTTAATTTCCATGTTTGCCGCCGGTTCTTTTACAACTATCATATAAATTTAGTTATTTGTTTCACCATGTATTAGATCCACCCGTATTTTATCAGGCATCATTTTCACCACAACAAAATCTCCGGCAACACTAGACCACCCGACCTTCGACTTTACCATAGGAAACGTGAATTTTTGGGCCATAAACGTTTCCTAGATAAGGATCGGTGTGTCCCAACTGAAGAAACGTTTTCACTTTCCCGGGGACGTTTCCCAGGCGTTTCCCCGCGTTTCCCGTTTCCGGAACATTTCCGATACGTGATACGGCATCCCGGCGGCGTTTCCGTGTATCCTAGCTTATTACTTATTGAGATTTCAAGAAGCTGATAAGACTACTTTACTATCATATGATTATATCGAGCTTATGACTTATATAAGCTAAAAACTCAGATTGCTATGGCTTTTCAACATTTTAATAAGCCATAAGCCTATATAATAAGCTCATCCAATGATCCAAACAACCTCTTTTGTGAGCCAACTAATCCCATGGCGGCTCCCTTTTAATTTGGATAGCCCGGAGTCGCACAGGTGAACATCGGTGCCACAACAATATGGTGTTGATTTTTAGTTTTTTACTATATGATGCGTACGTTTTTCTTTATTGCCTAGGAACATTCATCATTGAAACACTAGTTGCTTAATGATCTTTACCTTAAAATTTATTAATCATTTGAATTATTATTCCCAAGTGATTTAAAGCTTGCATGATCTTATTTAGCATGATATACTCTGGCACTAGATACGAATTAGCGGTGTTAAATATATACTTGTGACTAGATTTCTACACATGTTGTGGGTTATATAAACTTAATATTGCAGAAGAATATACTTATTTGTTCATTAAGGGACATATGAATAAAATATCACTTTATTTTCAGATGATTTGTCCAAACATGCATGTATAATTAAACGATTTATTTTCTATTTGTGTTGCAGCAGGATTGTGCAATATGCATGAAAACGATGAAACCAAACAATGGCCATGCCTTATTCACTGCAGAATGCTCACATTCCTTCCATTTCCATTGCATCACATCAAATGTAAAATATGGAAATCGAGTCTGTCCTGTTTGCCGAGCATTATGGAAAGAAATCCCTTTTCAAGGTATGCCTTCACAACAAGGACACTTTCACCGCTATGCTCATCCACCATTTCAAGCACGAGAGCCTCTACAACAAACACACTTTAGCCGCAATGTTCATCCACGATTCCAAGCACAAGAACCATCCGTCTTTAATGATGATGAACCTGTCAATCAGAAATTGAAAGAAGTGCATTCCGGTAACTCTAATTCCGATGAAGGAATCCAAATTAAGACATACACTGAACTTCCTGCAGTAGCAAAGTTAGAGAAATTTGATGATTTTGGCATTTTAATAAATCTCAAAGCACCTGTCACTCAACGAACACCTATTGATCTTGTGACAATTCTTGATATTAGTGGTAGCATGGGAGGTTCAAAGATTGCGCTATTAAAACAAGCTATGGGTTTTGTGGTACAAAATCTTGACCCGTTAGACAGACTGTCGGTAATATCATTTTCTTCTTCAGCCCGTCGACTGTTTCCACTTCGTCTTATGACTGAGATTGGAAAACAAGAATCTCTACATATGATTAACTCATTGGTTGCTGATGGTGGTACGAATATAGTTGAGGCCTTAAAAAGGGATCCAAAGTGATGACTGACCGGAATTTCAAGAATCCAGTGAGCGGTATGATACTTTTGTCAGATGGTCGGGATTCTTTCAATATTCGGCAATCTTTAACATTACCCGACACTCGCATACCAATTCACACATTTGGGTTTGGGGTGGATCATGATGCAAATTTATTGCACTCTATTTCAGAACAGTCTGGGGGGATGTTTTCGTTCATAGAAGCTGAGAATGTGATACAAGATGCTTTCGCTCAGTGTATAGGTGGGCTTCTGAGTGTAGTGGTTCAAGAATTACGGGTTGAAGTCGAGTGTGTTCATTCTGCATTGCGGCTCGGGTCGATTAAAGCTGGGAGCTATAAAGTGGGTATGGACGGTAATGGTAGATCGGGGTTTATTGAGGTTGGAGATTTATATGCTGAAGAAGAAAGGGATTTTCTGGTAACAATGGATATTCCGGTGGTTCAGTCGGGAAATAAAATGCCATTGGTGAAATTTACACTTATTCACAAGGAGCCGTCAAAGAACACACTCGTGATTATTGAAGGAAACGAAGTGACAATATTGAGGCCTGAGACTGTTGGTAACCAAACAGTGTCGCTTGAAGTCTACAGACAAAGAAACCGTCTTAATGTTGCTAGTGTGATTGCTGACGCCCGTGTGGCGGCTGAACACGGTAACCTGACGAAAGCAAGATTAATGCTCGGGGGTTGCCAGGAAAAGTTATTGCAATTGGGGCCGGCACTTGGCAAAGATGAGTGTGATGGTTTGGATGAGGAACTGGATGAAATGAGAGAAGGAATGGCTAACCCTAGAGTATATGAGTCGAGAGGAAGGGCTTATGTGTTGTCGGGGTTGAACGCACACTCAAAGCAGCGGGCTACGGCTAGGGGTGACTCGACTAAGAGGGGATGCCGAAAGAGGACTTACCAAACACCAAAAATGAAAAGCATGGTTACAAAATCTCAGAAAATGGCTATAACCCCCTACGTAAGCCAACCAAAAAAAAAAAGAAATTTTGAATCTATACGTTCTCAGCACCGCAAATTCTAAACAGTTTTCGCTTTATTGGTTTAGTTTTTCACGTTGATTTTGACTTGGATTTGATTTTTTGTGGGAATAATTGTTATTGGATATTAGAAAATTGATAAGTCTGTTTTCTTTTTTTGCTGTTTTCTTATCAGAAAATTGGAAGATATGTTTGATCCTACCAAGTACCGATTGTTACTAAATTTTTGTTTTTGTTGTTACAAACTTACAATCTTCTAAATATTTTTTTTTTACTAATCTTATTGCTAGCCATGTTTGTAAAAATAAGCTTTCACATAAAACAATATTGACACCATCGTTGCTCAATAAATAAAGTTAAATTTGATAAGGGGAGGAGCCAGACTTACTACCCGTCATTACCACCTCTATCCAATAAAACCTCCAACTCAAAACTACCCGATTCTACCCTAACATTACCCGATTTGGAAGGAGTGGTATCCTAGTACCATTTATTTTATTTTATTTATTTATCTATTTTTTTTTACATAAAATCACATACAATATTAAAATTAAAAACATACCATTTTTCTTGTGTTTTTTTTTTCTTTCATAAAATTTATTGCCTTGAAGAAAAAAAAAAGTTTGGAACTTTTGTTTATTTCATCCTTAGAAATATATTAAAAATGAATGGGTTTTAGAGTGAGTGAAAAACCCAAACAGAAGCCCAAATAAGCCCATAAGTAGAAAGATATATATCAAAACCCTAGTCTCATTGAGCATCCGCACAGGTTTCTTCTTTGTTGCAGTCTCACTTTCAAGGAATTTTATTTTATTATTATTATTATTATTATTATTATTATTATTATTATTATTATTATTATTATTATTATATATTGCAAAGTAGCCGTTGCTACTCCCACACGCTCATATTTTTCAAACCTTTCCCACAAACTCGCTTCGGCTTCACAACTCAAATGAGAACCCGATCAAGCTACTCGAATTGGACGGGGTGGTGTACCCGCTCGGCTTCAACTACTCGATGGCACTACTCGTGCCCACTCCCTCCTCCCAATTAGTTATTGTTGTCAGTTGTAGCTTCTTCTATAGAAAAGTAGTAAGGCATGACGGAGTGGAGAGCGGGTTGGGGTGCGGGTACCAAGTACCCGAGCGGGTACACCGCCCCGCCTAGCTCGGGTACATGGTTCGATTAAGGAATTCGAGCTCCGAGCTCGCAAGAGTACCCGTGATTCACTTTAAATTTTCGACCGTTGCAAACATCAAACGGTAACATGCATTAACTAAAAAAAAAAATTCCCTTTAAAACCAAATAACATACACTCATTTCTTTCAAAAAACATACACTAAATCTCTCCAAAAAAAATTAATTACCCCCACCTTTAAAAAAAAACACACACTAATCTCTCCAAAAAAAATGTCTTGTTTTTTAATCTAGTTATTTTAAGTATTATGTTTTTTTTTTTTTTTTTTTTTTTTTTTAAGTATTATGTAATGTTTTATTTTAATGAAATGATATGCTTTTATTTTAAATATCAGATGTGATTTTATGTATTTAAAAAAAAAAAAATGAAATTAAAGATTAGTAACCACCCTCCACTTAGGGTAGTGTATGGGTAGAATCGGCGTAGCTGAGTTGGAAGCTTTTTATTGAATAGAGTGATGTGACACTCCCATGACAGCAAGATTAGGTGCACACCCCTCATACCTAAATAGTGTTTAATTAGTATCAACTGTGACTGTAATAGAAGTATTGGAATCAAGACCTGTTACACTCACACAAAATATGGTGTATTTAATTTTATCTTTGAGCCAAATGATTCAAACGACCTACAGTAAGATCTTTTTTGTTTGACGATATCATTGTTTTATTGAGCCGTCAATACTTATAACTTGTTAAGTGACACTTTTAATACCATGTGTAGCATCCTTCGGTCACAGTGGCATCCAAGCTAACATGCTCGATCGTAATTCGATCACAAGATTTTATATTAAAAGTCTAAATCGTATTTATACTACTAGTTTTTAACCCATGCACGCATAGGTTTTCTAATGGTGTGCTTTTGTAGTAGTCGTTTTTTTTTTTTTTTTTCATTTTACACAATTTTAAATTTTGTTAATTTCTATAGCGAGATTTGAAATGGAAGTTTACTATCATGGGAGACTTATTATGTTTGCATGATCTTAAAACTCTTCGCGCTCTATTTTTCTTCGCATCCATAAAAATTGATGATATATACACAAATATAAACCTGAACTCTTGTAGCCTTTTTAATATCTTGTATGTTAATAGACAATGTTTGTTTTATGTTTTTAGTCGAATGGGTCAAAAGGGGTTTAGACAACGGGTTGGGTCATGTTGATCCAAACACCCATTTAGTTATTTGGTAGTTAATTCGGTTATGACTTTATGTGGCAGTTACAAACGATTATGGATGAAACGACATGATGGTTGACCATCCAAACTTGTGCCGTTTCATAAGTTATAAATAGGTAGATCGAGTCCAAATGTAACATAACAATTCCAACGTTTTATATCACTTTGTGTTTACATATTTCTTGTTTGTCTACTCGCATACAATATTTAGTTTGTCTCTCAATTTCATTCGATTCATACAATGGTGAGTTATAAGCAAAGGAAAAATACACCAAACGCGCCAAGATGGGGGAAACAAAAAAAGTACTTATCCCCTGAGGGAAAACGGTTATTAAAAGATAAGATACAGGAAGTTGTATCCTACAACTCCTCTAAATCCCAACCGTTCTGCAAGAAAATAGGAGGCGCTACTTTATCAAAAAAGGATAGAAGGGCACGGTGTTTTATTTGCAAAACAAGGGGTCACGTATACTGGAAGTGTACAAACAAGAAAAACAAAGATATCAATCAAGAACAATGCAACATGAGCGTACTACATCAAGAATGCATGAAGAACTCAGTTATGGGACGGAGAAAGTGCACGTTGCAACAGATTATATGGTCGAGGGATTGGACCAAGGTAATTGGAATAATATATGGTTTGTAAGTGGAGCCTATAAGAAACACATGAGTCCCATGAGGACTTTGTTTAGTCAAATGATCAATAGGTTCAAGATGGATGGAAAGGAAGAAAAGGAAAAGAAGTTTATATTTTCCTATGGCGTTGGAGAGGCCATTATAGATACCAAAGAAGGAGGATTAGTGATTCCAAACGTGCTCTATACACTGGAGATCACGTTAAATGTTTTAAGCATCGACCAACTAGAGGATCAAGGTTTTGTATTGACTTATAGGAATGGAAAGTGTCGAATAAAATACATGTTCGACAATGGTGAAAGGTTGTTAGACGTGCAGGAAGGCACGATGGAAAATGGTGATGGAAGCATGATCGAAAGTCACAATAAATTTCTGGAGGAATATTATAAGTCAATAGATCCAAGTGATGAATGTTCATTAATCAAAGGGATGGAAGATTTGAAGATGGATAAGGAGGATAGTCAAGATTATATTGACGAAGAATACTTAAGTCTAAACGGAACACTATATCATATGAAGGTAAACACCTTTCCCCGTTTTTTGTCTTTTTTAGATTTGATTAAAATCGACAAATTAGTTTTTAGAAACCGGGAGATATTGGGAAAGAAGTTTTTGGAGTTGTTGGAATAGTTTTACCTAGGGTACTTAGGCTAAGTTATTGGGATTGGCACGGGAGGATGAGCAAGAGGTTAAAGAATGCTATAGGGAATTTATAGCGTTGGTCAAGATTTACTATGAGGAAGCGCGAAGATCGGTGCAGGAGAAGCCAAGGAAAGAAATGGTCGGGCAAAAGGTACCATTTGATTTTGCAAAGATGAGCGTTGAAGTAGGGGATGCACATGGAGAGTCTCCAAGGAATAAGTGCAAGGTTGCTCAAGATGATGCCAAGGAAGATAGCAACATGGAAAATGCAACAAGTGAAGAAAGCAAGGATAGCACATCGGTTAGTGATGACTTCATTGTCATCACGTGAAGAACAAAGGACCAAGGAAGCAAGGCATTTTAACATCCAAGAATTAGGAGGGAGATGTAGCCTTTTTAATATCTTGTATATTAATAAACAATATTTGTTTTATGTTTTTAGTCGAATGGGTCAAAAGGGGTTTAGACAATGGGTTATGTCATGTTGATCCAAACACCCCTTTAGTTATTTGGTAGTTAATTTGGTTACGACTTTATGTGGCAGTTACAAACGGTTATGGATGAAACGATATGATGGTTGACCACCCAAACTTGTGTCGTTTCATAAGTTATAAATAGGTAGATCGAGTCCAAATGTAACACAAAAATTCCAACGTTTTATATCACTTTGTGTTTACATATTTCTTGTTTGTCTACTCGCATACAATATTTATTTTGTCACTCAATTTCATTTGATTCATACAATGGTGAGTTATAAGCAAATCATGCAATGGAATTGGCTTGAGTATCGACCTGTGAAACGTAGCCAACAACTCTGCTGCAAAACTTTCTCTCTTGACATTACATATGCTTCTTATTTAGACTTGACGAAAGCATACAACCATATGCTAAAATACTATACGGCCATATGCTCTTTAATTTATAAGAAATTTCCGAAAGTAGACAAGTCGCTTTAGTACATATCACTTTTTAAACCTTAAATTTTCAAAAGGCCAAAATAGACCGGACGACTAGGCAACTTGTACAACGCAAAAATGAGTCAACAAGTATCAAAATACGATACATGAATTATTTTTTGAGAAAATTACCTAAAGGGGCCAAAAATCCAACTTTGATCCATTATCTAGTCACTTTTAACATTCTTTTCTCATTTTGGCCATGCTCAACTGATCAACTGCTCAACTCCACCCCTTTTATGACATGTGCCCCATTGCAAGTATAGGAGTTAGGTAGGATATTTTATTGTTTTATTGTGAAATTACAAATACACCCTTATGCTTTATTAATTATATTTTTAAATTTACTTGTACCTTATGTTTTAATAATAGTACCTTGTGTTTATTTACTTATACATTAACTAGCTTCATTTGTTGATAAGAATATAAGCTGTGTGTTAGCCTTAATAGTTTTATTAGAAGTGATGGTCATTCACATTTAGAAACTTTATATCGTGTATTAGATATCGTGATAGAATAGTCAACGGGAACGTGGATTGGACTAAGCTAAATGTCTAGGCGTTATGATAAGCTTACCTTGTATAAGTCCAAGTAACCCAATCCAATCCAAGTCCATATCCACGGCCCATAGAAAGCCTTTTAGGGCAACATGTATTCCAACTATATAAACCCCTCAAAGTCTCATTTGAGGGGTGTGCTTGAGTGTGTGTGTGTGTGTTTTTTTCTTTCAGGTAATACAACTTTATTGTTTCTTCTTTTCTCTCTAACATACACGATTCATATCTTAAGTCACCATCTTTCTCATCTTATTTCTACGCTTTTTTTGTGTTTGTGGTTAACGTGTTTCTACGCGTATAGTGATATACGTGTTGGGTTTGTGATAAGGTTGATAAAAGTAAGGTCCTACAATTGGTATCAATCGCCTAACAATGGTTTAGGAGTGTTTTGGTTGAAGTTTTTTTCTAACGAGTTACGCGTAGTTTTCATTCTCAAAGATTCACGCATAAAACTTTTATTTTTGCACTTAAATCTTCAAGATTCTTATGGTCTAAGGTTTATATAGTGTTAAAGATTCTAGTTTTGGCAAAAAGTTCGAAGCTTTACGTGTTTTAAATCGTTTTTAAACTCGTTTTGATTTCGTTGTTCATTTCTACGCGTAAGCATAAAAAGCATTTTGGGTGTTTAAGGTCAATACTTTCCCGCTATTTGAGTGTTTTGGAAGCTATCTGCAAAAGAAATTGTTTGAATCGTTGGAAAATTTTACGCCGTAAGTCAAAACCCTAATCTTACGCGTGAAGAAAGTCAAAACCCTAGTTTTCTACGATAACTTTTGGTAACGAATCTTCGTGCAACAAAGGTGACTCAGCTTCCCTCACTGGATAAGTGTGTGAACACTTCGACTTTCGGATATCTTTTACGCTGTGACAAAGTAAAGGATTTTTGGTTTTAAACCAACTCTTACGATAAGCAAAAGCTTAAGAGTAAGCACCTATGCATAAGTTAACTCTTACGCGTGGGTACTCTACTTCACGCTTAACGCTTACGCATAAGACTTACGTTTTGCCTTAAGTTTACGCGTAACTTGATTTCTACGATAAGGATTCTCCGGTGTGATGGGAAAAGTTTACTTCAACTCCGTGAGAATCCATTGAATCTTACTATGGAAGGTTTTGCACTTTGATGAATGAGCTAATCGAAACAAGTTGACACCCGAACCATCGCTCAAAACATCAAGTTCTCGAACAATCTTCCGTAAGAATGGGGATGATATGTCACTATTGTCAACCAAACAAAAGACCTTCATCGTGAACTTTGATCAACTAAACGATTTCAAACAAAACCAAGTCAAGTGAATGAAGTCGGAAAGAAAGATTGGCAAAGAATTATGATCCATTGGCACTTATTGCAAAGACTCAACCTTCGTGAATACACAACAACAAGCTTCATCATCTTCCAACAACAACTTGCAAAGAATACATTCCACAACCACAACAACAATTCTATCCACCGAACAACAAGTCATTCAACAACAAAGATCCACAATACCAAGAACAAGGAATCACCGATCTTGAAATGGAACCCAAGAAGCTTTGTTACAAGTATTTTCTTTATTGGGTAAAGCATTCGAGGTCGCTATTCCACACCAACTAACAACAACCAAACGGATTTCATCAAACACTAGCAACAGCAAATTGCACACCGGGTGTGAATATGGGTAATCAAGGACAAACGGTTGAGTTATTGGGAATCAGCAGGATATGCTACCGATTTCGCATGGGTAATCGACGGTTCCGTATCAAGGTAATCAATTGGGTCGAATGTTGGAAATCGATGGGTCGAATGTTGGGAATAGAGCGATGGTAATCGAATGGAATGTTGCAGCCAAATCGTTAGGAATTATGGAAATGTGAATCGTGGTAATCGACAAGTGTTATAACGTCAAGGAGTGGGTCACATGGCACGTAAACTGTCCCACTAAGCCACACAAGAAGAATCTTTGAGTTTCTTCTGAAGCTATGTTTGTAGCACGTAAGCAAGCGGTGGATGCAATTGAGGCTTTGAGGAAAATGATTTTTCGCTATTGTGGATGATTTGAAGACCTCGAGGAAATCAATGCAAATTGCATCTTCATGGCAAATCTTCGTGAGACTAAGTACGACATCGAATCGACGCACCTCCCGCCTATGACTCCAACGCAATATCCGAGGTACCAATCATTGATCCATGCTATAACAATGTCATATTTGATGTGTTTACTCATGACGAACAAAGATTCGTGGACGCCAAAGACCTACTTATGATACATACCGACAATCCGAAGTAGCAATACTAACTCAAACTCCGATGTGGATCCTAGTGGAGGCCGTGGCACAAAATATCGAGACCGATGAGGAAACACGTGCTTATTTTGAATCATTAATCAATAACGTGGCATTGAAATTGAGAAAGTTAGTAAGGTCAATCGCGGGTTAAGGCCGCGAATGTTAAATTGACCACCGAGCTTGAGAGTTACAAAGAGAACGCCAGAGCCTATGAATTTCATACAAACAAAATGTCGAATTAGAAATTGGTTACCGAGATTCAGCTTTAAGAGAAAACAATTGCAACTCAAATACGATACACTTGATATGAATCAATTTGAAAATAAAATCTTTAAACAAGGAAATTTCTTATCTAAACAACCAACTTTCTAAACAAAAAGCACTTTTCGAACTTGAAAAGAGAAGAAACAGCTTGATCGCCGATTTTTCAAAACGAGAAGATTCTCTTCTTGATGAAATTCGGATAAAATGAAACTATCAAAAATTGGATAATTTACTTCTTACAACGGGTCATTCGATTAAGACAAACAAGATGCTTTCTAATCAAGTAAATCCGATTTTCATACTACTCACAAAATGGCTCTTGGTAACTCACCTCCTTCGCTCCTCAAGAAAGCTCGTAAAGAACGGAATGTGTTGAACAATGGAAAACCTTTGCATGAACCTATAATTGTGCATGATTCTCTTGAAACGTTGGAACTATCTCGAGGAGAGTAGATCAAGAATGAAACAAAACATCCGAAATCAAACCAATTGACTATAACAAATGGAACAAAATTAATGGTATTTCGTTTGTTTCACATAAAGAACAATCAAAGTTTTCCATCACACCAGCCAAAACCAGTTGCAAATCTGTAGTTGTCTCAAAATCCTTTTCAAAATCGAACAAATGTCTTCAAACAATCCTTTTAACACAAGTGATGCCGTAGCATTTTAGTCGATGTTAAACTAGAATCGAGACTTCAAGAGATCATAAAACTAAAACTCATATTACAACCAACATCCGGTTTAATAGTTTTGATATTGAACAAAAAGTTTTTGAAATCGAATTGCCCTCAATGAATAACATCAACTCTAGGGTAATTTATTTTGAACAAGCCTTTTTGAAAGAAACAAATGACTTTGTCAAGGACCATAAATCCACGGTAAAGCAAGCTAATGAAAGTATTGAACATATCAAAGTTTTGAAAAGTTAAATGATTCTCTCTTCAAGATGTTCGACTCTCGATATTATGTCCATCATTTTGCAAACATATTCGTTGAAGATCATGAAAGACTCACCGAGACCTCCAAATTGTTTCAAAATATGAAAAGCTCTTGAAAAACTTGAAAAGAAAATGTCTCATATTTTAAACAACTGGATCGAAAAAGTGAGGAATGCAAGTATGACAAACCGTCGTATGAGCGTGCTTACAATGACATGAAAGCAAAAATGATCTTTTGAGGGCTCAACTAGAAAGTCAAAAGGAAAGGCAATGGATACTCGTGATTAATAAACCATTGATCATGGAGAAAGCAAATGTTCCCAAACCGGTTTCCAAACCAAAATGTCTGCTTCTATGCCTCCTCCAAAAGTCAATGAGAAAATGTTTCATCAAAACCACCACCCACCGCCATACCTAAACAAAACGTTGATAAGGGAAAAGCGGTTATCGAAACCAAAAGTTTTAGCACCGGTCTTTTTAAGATGAGTACCACTAATGCGCTCGCCTCCATATCTACAACATATGGAACAAACGACATAAGTTTAGAAAAGCACTCTAAAGAGACTAGGAAAGTCGAAACCACCTCCTTCATAAAATGTGAATCCTAATGCGTGTGCCTTACCTTCTACTGTAACTAGAAAGCACATCTAGAGCAGCAGACTAAAGCCTAAGAGCAATACAAGGAACAATAGAGTCTCGACTGCCTCTAGGAGTAGTAGCTTGAATAAAGAGAAGAAAGTAGAAGAACACACTAGGAATTTATCACTTTTGAATAAGAAAGACATTTCATCTGAATGTACTGAACCTACGAAACTTGCTAAGTCTAATGAATGTGTTGAATCTCTTTGTTTAACTTGCAAGAAATCTTTAACTAATGTTCATGATGCTTGTGTTTCTAAGAATGAGATTGTTAAGTCTGTTAAGAAGAATGTTCCCAAAAGATCTTACACTAAACAAGTAGGAAGACTAGTTGCAAAACTTAGGCTTTACACTACTGACAAGAACTATAGTGTATACTTTAGGATGATATTTGAAACCCATGTAGAACTTTCACACCTGTAATGGTACAATGAGTGATAAACCGAATTCCTCAGAAAACCTCTTTGAGTGTGATCGATTTTACTTCTAACCCAAAGGAACCAACATCAAAACGGTTTCCACAATATTCTTTCTCTCACATCGGCGTGTTATCAAATTTGTCTTTGGATCGTCGACTGGTTGCTCCAAGCACATGACCGGAATCAAGTTGCCGATCAATTTCGTCTGAAATTCATGGGAACCGTGACGCTTTGGAAATGATCATGTAGCACTATCATGGGTTATGGAGATCTACCTTTGAAATTATTTGATCACTCGGGTTTACTATGTCGAAGGGTTGGGACATAGTTTGTTTTAGTCGGGCGCTTATGTGATGCAGATTTAGAGGTTGCTTTAGGAAAAATGCTTGCTTCGTAGAAACTTGGATGGCACCGATCTCTTAACGGGAATCGTGATACAAACTTGTATGCTATCGACATCAATCAAATGGTCTCTTCATCTCCAATATGTCTTATGACACGAGCATCCGGAACATACCTGGTTGTGGTACGACGGTTATCCCATCTCAATTTTGACACCATCAACAATCTTGCTAAAGATAACATCACAACGGACTTCCAAAGTTCAAATACACCAAGGATCACTTATGTCCATCATGCGAACAAGGAAAAGCAAAGAGCATCATATAAACCCAAAACCGCATCTAGTTCGAAGCAAAGTTGCATATGTCGCATATGGACTTATGTGGCCCAATGAGAGTTGAAAGCATTAACGGAAAAGTATATTCTTGTTATCGCCGATGATTATTCAAGATATACATGGGTTAAGTTTCGAGATCAAAAGACGAAGCACCGTGCATCATCATCACCTTTCAAGCGTATTCAAGTACTTCTTCAAACTCCAAGACGGGTTGTAAGAACGCATAACGGCACAAAATTCACTAATCGTGAGTTAAGAACTTATTTTGAAGATGTTGGAATTACACATCGACATCGCTTGTTAGAACTCCACAGAATGGGGTAGTTGAAAGAAGAAATAGAACTCTTGTGGAAGTCGCCGCACAATGCTAATTTATTCTAGTGCACCGTTATTTCTATGGGTGATGATGTTGCCACCGCTTGCTTCACTCGTAACCGATCCCTAATCCATCCTAGATTCAATAAGACCCCATATGAGCTTGTAAACAATGTAAAACCGATATCTCTTACTTTCACGTGTTTGGCGCCTGTGCTATCCGACGAACGACATGAGAAGATCTAGGTAAATTGAAAGCTAAAGGTGATATTGTAATCTTCATTGGATATTCGGATAACTCGAGGGCATCTGTGGTGTATAATGTAAGAACTAGGAGGATCATGGAGACAATGAATGTGAAATTTGATGAACTTTCACATATGGCTTCCGAGAGACTCGCCTAGAACCCGCACTAAACCAATGTACTCGGACACATCGCCGGGACTGTACCTCAAAGAGCTCAATCAACTTCGCTTTGACAATCCTAAAGAACAAGAATGGAGAATTTATTCGAAAGTTAATGTTCGATGAATACTATGGTGAAACTTCGACAAATGCATCAAACCATCATTCCGCCGCACCCGCTCAAAATCATCCTCCACCACCAACAAGATGCATCTACAACGGTCGAAAACAATGCACCAAATCCATCAACATTATCTACATCTACTCCGCTTATTGCACCCGCTCTACCAGCAGTTGATGAGCAAAACCTAAACCAAACGATGCAACGTTAGATGAAGACTTATTTGAAAACCCGTTTGCTACGGAATCACCGAATCTTCTTCAAGCTTACGAGAACCATCTAACTCGTGACACGCTTAACCAACAAGATCCTTATACTCGAAGTGGACAAAGACCACCCAATTGAACAAGTTATTGGTGAACCTTCAAGGCCAATTCGGACGAGACGCCAACTTGCCACCGATTGCGACTTGTGCATTTACCTTTGCTCAATTAGCAATATAGAGCCAAATAATATTCGCGAGGCAATGGCGAACCCGCATGGATAGAAGCGGTGCAGAGGAACTTCTCCAATACCGCCTTCATGACTCTTGGAAATGGTTCCAAGACCCATCGACGTTCGGCCATTGATCTTAAATGGTTATGGAAGAACAAACGGATGAAGAAATGATCAGAATTGCAACAAAGCTCGCCTTGTGCCAAAGGATATAGACAAGAGGAAGGATAGACTTTGAAGAGTCATTCACGCGGTAGCTAGACTTGAAGCGGTCAGATATTCTTAGCCTATGCAATCACAAAACATCACGGTTTATGAGATGGACATTAAGATGCGTTTTGAATGGAACTCGAAAGAAGAAGTGTCGTGAGTCGACCCGGAAGGCTTCATCGACTTGGAACATCCAGACTACGTCTACAAACTCAAAAGGCAATCTATGGTTTGAAACAAGCTCCGAGAGCGTGGTATGACGAATCGTCCTCTTTCCTTATCCAAAACAATTTCACCAAAGGAACAGTTGATCCTACCTTGTTTACACAAAATGCAAAACGACATTTTGATTGTTCGATTTACGTGGACGACATCATCTTTGGGTCCACTAATCCGAATCTATCAAAACATTTTGAAAATCTCATGAAAAGAAAATTTGAAATGTCCATGATGGGGAACTAAAATTCTTTCTTGGTTTACAAATACATCAATCCTCGTGGAATTTTTATAAATCAAGCTAAATACACAACCGAGATTTTGAAAATCATGGTATGGATAATCGTGACTCGGTCGAACACCAATGGTAACTTCACCAAAAATTGGAGCCAATTTGTTTGGGAAACCTATTGATCTGAAGAAATATCGAGCATGATTGGTTCTCTCATGTACCTCACTCGCTAGTCGACCCGATATTCATTTTGTTTGCTTGCTTATTAGCACGGTTTCGTGCAAAGCCTACCGAATCGCACCTCAAAGAGGTTAAATGGATCTTCGGTGCACAAGACATCCATTCACATGGGACTTTGGTATCCGAAGGAACTGGATTTGATCTAATTGCCTTTTTAGATGCGGACCACGCAGTGATCAAGTTACGATAAAAGTACATCCGGAGGAGCACAATTTTGGGTGAAAAGTTAGTCACCGGTCTTCAAAGAAACAAGATTGACTTTGCACTTTCAACCGAAGTCGAGTATGTGTCTCTATCTGCGTGTTGTGCTCAAGTTCTATGGATGAGAACACAACTCACAGATTATGGCTTTACTTTCGATAAAATACCTATGTATTGTGACTTGAAAAGTGCCATAACCATATCATGCAATCCTGCTCATCACTCAAAGACTAAGCATATCCGTGTCCGCTACCACTTCATCAAAGAGTACGTCGAAAATGGTATCGTTGAATTATTCTTCGTGAAGATCGATTACCAACTCGCCGATCTATTAACTAAAGCCCTTCCAAAAGAAAGGTTTGAATATTTAGTTCGACGAATTGAATGCAAAGCCTAACCCACGAGGAGTTAGAACGTCTTCTCGAATCTTCTTGAAAATGATTTTCCAAAGCTTATTGTAAATATTTTTAAAAACAAAATACAAAATTTGAAAACCAACAAAACAAAATATAAAAATATAAAACTTTCAAAAATGCAAAACAATATAAAATATAAAATCCAAAATATTCTTCTACGACATGTCTCTTGTATAATCGATATTCATGACGTTTCTAGAAATGTCATTCAACAATGATACGGGCATGTATGCGATGCTTGAGCGAGAGTTCTTTATATGTTTTCTAAAACATGTCGTTTCTCAAAATTTCTTCATAAAATGGCTTTCAGATACTTGAAGATTTAAACCCGGACTAAAATGATGACTTTTGATTATTTCAAATCAAAACTCGTAATTTTAAAGAAAATCCAGTTACGCTTCAAAGGCACTACATTTAAAATGGTGAGAAATCATCATCATCTTGAGCACCTTTTCAAGATTGTGCAAAAGATTTTCAAAATCTTTCAAATTATTTTGTGCTCAAAATAACTCCTCTAAAACCCTTTAATTGATTATGCTTTATTAAAGGGGAGTATAAAACAAAAATGTTCAAAATTCATGCTTAAATCAAATCCGTCGACTCCCAAAAGATTCTAAAATGTTGTTTAATCCGTTGATATAAAAATATCACGAATATGCTATTTTGAGGGAGGAAACGTGATTAAAATGTGATCAAAAGTTTAATGATCGTTGTTTGAATCTCATAATGAGCTCGACTCGGTTGAAACCAATGAATTGACGAGGAATCATGTACCATCTCGAGAAACGTTCTATGGACTTGACGGGATGGGTAATAATTTCAAGCTAGTTCTCTAGTGATGTAAACGTGTCTCGAATCGCTTTAGTTCATTTAAAGTCGATCAATTCAAAAGTGCGAACTCTACCCTCTATATGCGATTTACATCAAAACTTATAAGCACATGTGAAGGGGAGTGTTTCGAAAATATAAAACTCACGGAGTGTTTCAAACATGTTTTCTATCATAAACACTACGAGAGATTTTCAAGAAAAATGGTTTTATGGCAACAATAGGACACCATGGAGTTATAAGGTGACTAAGGATAGGAAATCAGTCCTATGATCCGCCAGAACCGGAGGGATCTACCCAAAGACAATACCCATAGTTAGTATTAGAAGTCCTTAGGTATGATTGAAAAAAAGGAGTAATGTGAGAAAGGAGAAAGAAGGGGTTGAAGAATTAAAAAGAAAAGCAAAAGAAAGGGTGATAAGAAATAGCCCTCCATAATTCAACCTTAGGGCAGAAACCGGGTTCAATACATATGCTACTAGTTGTCACTAGATGACACTGGTATTGAAGACAAAGACGTCATGGACCCAAAGGACGACCGCACTAAACCTTCTAGCCACTCAATTCCTCTTAAAGGATTTGTTTCATTCTCACCGGGAACCCTACATAATCTATCGGCTTTCTCTTAGAGATCGTTGGTATTGAAGAAGAGACCATCTCCTAGTCTCCGCCAGAAAACCAAAATGCACTATTGAGTCTAGAGCCACGAGATTCATCAAAAGATCTCATAGGAACACATGACATGACATCGCTTGTTGTTCATCAATAAGGACACAAGTGATATATTATAGAGTTCTCGCAGATCTTAGCAATGCGCCGTAACATTTATGAGAAGTTTCACATTTGTGATCTTCATGATTGAATGGAAACTCCCGCTGTGGTCAACATCAAGCGACCGACAAAGCAGTCACTTGTAACTCCACGTGGATTACGCTTAGTGTGTCTCAAACGGTCTACATCGTGGGGTGATGCTTGGTGTACTTCAATGACTCATCCGAATCAGATGTACTTTGGTATATCGTGTTATCTCACTTGTAGGACTCCAGGTTCAGAACGGCCCTTGTAAGAATTAGAGACGTGTTTTCACACTATGTTAACACCCTCGAAATTCAAACTTGTAAGTGCTTAATCCGCTTATTACTAACCTGCTTTATGTTTTCTTATGGAAGCTCCAGAGCGGATGGATCGCGCAGATTCTACACATGCTCATACCAACAACACATGAAAGTTCTCATCAAAATCAAAGGCAACACAAAGTTAAAGATGATTCTTCGTCAATGTCAAAGAATCTACAAAGTATAAAGACTCGAGAACTACATCATTGGTAACCAAAGACAAATAGAAGTGTGAGCATGGTGGAGAAAGGCGTGGAGACACCAAACCAACGAAGTTGACAACGGCAGAACAACCACATTATCGATCACAAAGCATGAAGGAACAAAAATCAAGACTATTCTATATCTACACACAAAGTTCTAGCTCGAGAAAAGTAAAGACCTATTCAAGTGGAGCATCTTTTGAATGACCACCCCTTAGGGGGAGATTGTTAGCCTTAATAGTAAAAATGACATTGCATAGTAGGTAAAAGGGTGATTTCGCACACTCCCGCACAGTGACGTGCACCGGTTTACTTTCTAACCTTTTATTTTATTTTTTTGTTTCTACGGAGATATAGGCAATGATGTGTAATGCTTTGCAGAGTTGTTAACGATATTGTAGCTACAAAACCTAGTAAACTGGATGCTGTAGGAAATAGAAACTAATCTGCATGTTATAGAAACTAATGTTAGTGGTACGATTTAGTGTCTACCGCATAAAGAGTAAAAGTCACAACTTCAAGCTTTCTAACCTTTGTGAAACACCTAAATATTACAAAGTTGGCTAAACATTACAATAGAATGTGTTAACATAGTATAATCGTGTAATAGATAATACTAATATGCAAACCTTAAGCAGATCTAGCACAACCAGCGACCGAATAATTTAGAAGCTATTTTCTTAAGTTTTTCTATTACTCCCTCCGTCCCAAAATTATTGTCCCATATTGACTTTTTTAGTGTTTCTTCTTCAACTTTGACCATAATTATTTTTGTTTGTGTTATATAATACTTGATGAAAAATATATTAATATATTAGGTTTTAAATGTAATTTCATTTGGTATAATTTTCATCAAGTATTATATAACACAAATAAATATATTAATAGTCAAAGTTGAACAAAAAAGACTGGTTAAAGTCAAAGGGGACAATAAAAATGGGACGGAGGTAGTACATGATATTTAAGGCGTTCCAAACATATCATGCTACCATCACTGCAAAGCACACAATAATAGTCCTACACCAATGAAAATGACAAAACACATATATTGATTATCTTGTCTAGACCATAACTTACAAAAGATTACAACATAGAAGTTCTAACATTCAAAACACAAAAATAAAAAGAAAATCAATAGTTTTAACATTCAAAACACATAAATCAGGTCATGAATAAGGTATAAATCATTATCAGTCATGTCATAAATAAGGTCTTCATGTGTTAAATGCTAATTGATAGAATTGTAAAATGAGCTTGGAGGGCATTAGAACATGCCTCATTTTTTTTGCTCGAAGGGCAATCTGAGCTGCTACTAAGGTGGTTAGTAGCATGAGCCCAGAAGGCTTTATGGCCACCGTAAATCCACAGGCAAGAGCGGGTCCAAAACTGATACAACCACCAAAATGCAGAGTTTATTATGAATTGTCTCACCTTCATAGTGATCATTGCTAAGGGGAAATTCCATGGAGTGATAGAAACTACCACACCAATTCATGAAGTACTATCAAAACACGATGAGGTTTCTTAATGAGAGATCAAGATGGTTACATAAACCTCTTTTTTTGAATAGCGATACGCTCTAAAAAAAGTGAAGGATAAGCAACCATTCTGGAAGCGGTAGTGATTGGTTCCGAACCGTCAAGTTTAATCACACAAGCTAGCCACTTGTGAATGGCTAACCGTAATAAACTTAAAACAGCTCAGAAAGCAATACAATTAAGATCAGAGGAATATAGTGGATTCCTGGGTCGTTAAGTCCTACGGAGACTGAATGGTGTTTCAAAACTTTCAGATGATAGAATGATCACTAAGGATAGTGATCAGTAAGGATTTTGATGAATAATTATACTACTGATTGATTGGAATGATATTTAGATACAGAATTGATAAGCACAACAATCAGATTAAAGAAACGTAAATACGTACGTTTAATAAACTACGTAAACGTACAAAACAAAACGTGAGTTCTAAGAAATAAAAGACCTAAAAATATGAAAACGATATTTTTGGAATTCTAAAAATAAAATAAAATTATTGGAAAATTAAAATTATTTTATGACTATTTATTTAATTATTATTAATTAAAACTATTTTTAACTATTTAATAATACCCTAAAATATAAGAAAATATGAAATAAAGCTAGAAAAGTGAAATTATGACTTAGAAAAATCTAAAATATTATAAAACTAATTTTAACACTGAAAATATATTTTTTAGACTTTTTATGTATTTATTATGAATTTAATACTATTTAAAACTAATTAAAATGCTAGAAAATACTATTTAAACTAAGAAAATTATGGAAAAATATTTTTTTGGCTTTTTATATTTATCTTAAGCTAGGAAAATTGAAAACATATTTTTTTAAACTTTTTCTGATTTATTTGGATTAAATGCTAGAAAATGACATAAAATGCATAAAAATAGCAAATGAACAGTGAAAAATATGAAAACTTCCAGATAAGTCTAAAATAATGCTGAGAATCAAGGAAAAATTACAGAAACTACTTTGAAGATCAGGAACTATGATTTGGGCACACAACTAATATGAATAAGATCAAATTAAGCTAAAAGCCTCAATAAGCTACCACTCTCGAACCAAAGGTTAAATAAGCTATAAACAAGTTATAGGAACTTAGAATAAGCAACAACAACAAGAAAAACACACTGAATAAGCAAAAATAAGGAATAAGCAAAATGGGAGTTTTGTGAAAAAGGGCTTAAAAGAAGCTAATGAATAAGCAGTTAATAAGCTAAGTAGAGATAAACTAATATTTTTCTAATTAAGATGAGCAGCTAAACTTTAATATCCCAAAAGCTTATATCCTAAATCCTAATGGTAAGATCACAATAAAATTACAAAGTTTATTCAAAACGGGTTTCTATGAAATTTTGACTTTTAAGAAAACATGCGGTTTGACTTTATGAGATTGTGAGCTTATAAAATGGACTGGCTGATGTTTAATGATATAATGATCCTAGAATAAGCTAGCTTAACTACTAATCAACTAATATGCAAGCTATGGGATCCCGATTCAAGCAAAAACTTAAATGGGATCGATAGTGAGTAATTTTGACTATCAGACATGCGATGCAAACTAAGGATTGATTTGAGTCAAATAAACCTATACAAGCTTAAACCAACTCAACTTAGACAACAAACTAATCTCAAACTCAAGAACTCAGATTGAACCAAACATACCTTAAAATCTTATAATGCAAATTAAGCTTATTCGGCTAATATAAGCTACAACTATTAACTAATATTGAATAATTAACTTAAATTGAAACTAGATAAGCAATAATCGAAATTAAATAAGCTCTAGATAAGCTACACTAATATTAGCTATTTTGGCTTTTAAAAGGATTTTCTAGAAAATAAAGCAAGGGCTATTCAAAACCGATTAAACTAATCTAACACAATTTTAAACTAACAATAAGCAAAGAATGACTAAAATAGGCTAGAATAAGCTAAGAAACAAAAAATGGAAATGTGCAAAAAAGCGAAAATGGCTTACGTAGCAGTATGAATGGATCGAAACACTACTAAACTAAGCTAAGCTAATCAAACCCAAATATAACCGGTTCAGCTTTGCATCACCCATTTCATGTTCAAACCAAATCGACTTCAAGATTGACTTTTGTTGATTGGAATTGGAAAATGAAATTACAGGATAGGCTTTGCTCCCATTCTCTTGATTAATCAACAACAACTTAAACAACTCGATTAAAACAACCTTAACTACTTAAAACTTGAATTTTAACAAGATTATATTTTTTGGCGGAAAACGAAAATGGGCAAGAAATCAAATTAATTGCAAAGGAATCTTAAATTACACTTAAATTAACTCATACAAGACACATAACTTAAAACCCGTAAAGATTTTTGCATTAGAAAATTAAAATGATTACGTAAATTAAAGAAAGGTCTAAAACAAGTGACAAAATATTCTATCGCTTCTTCTTTCTTCTTTATAGAGATCTTTAGACTCTTTGTCGACATCTCGATCATTTCCACTTTTCTTCATTTCTTGAATTCATCAAATTCATCCAAACCGTGCACTTGGCACTTTTGGTGGGAAAAGTCATATTGACAATTGTAGATTGCTTTAGGTTTGATGAAGCAATAAATGCTTCTTGGTTATTAGTGGGGAAGGAGGGACATGAAAGGTAAAGTCAAGTGATGAGTCATGGATGAGGTGGTGAAGAAACAGTGGCTATGGATGAGAACAGAAAATGGTTTGTGGGAGGAAGATATTAATAAGTGGAGTGGTGGGTTTGGTTTGTAATGAGCTTGGATTTGTTTTGGGTTTATGTAATATAAGGGTCCTGTTTGGTTTTAGAAATTTAAGCCCAAGGACCAAATGTGTATAAGTTGAAATTCGTGAACTGTTTGCCATCATTCCAAACTTTCTTATAGGGACCAATCTCGCAATAAACAATAACACAAGGACCAAAGTTGTGTTCTTTCTATTTTAAAACTTATAAGGACCATTTGTGTCATTATTGGATTCTTAGGGGTAAAATTGTAAATTTCCCAAAAGTTCATCATAAGGACCAATTTTGCCATTTATGAATAGTACAAGGGTTATATTTATTAATTTTCCATTTTAAATAACACAGGGACCATTTTTGACATTTTTCAAAGTTGAGGGACCAAGGTTGTAAATATGCAATTTTAACTTCAAAGGACTATTTCTAACAACTTGTGAATCCCTAAGGACCTTTAATGATATTTTACAAGTTTTGAATTACCAGGGACTAGTTTTGCCAATTTATGAAAGTTTAAGGACTGAAACTGTAAATTTTGTAAACTTGATACGTTTTTCCTCTGATTTTGGTATTTTTGTATTTGAAACACATAAAACACTTAATTGTGATATTTTTATCATTTTGATGCGTTTCTGAGTGTTTTCAGATGTTTTTACAGTTTAAACGGTATAAAAATGATGAGTATTTGCACACTCATCAATCCCCCACACTAAACTATTGCTAGTCCCTAGCAATGTTTTGAGAAAAATTAATGTATTTCATCTCTTTACCAAAAGCCATTACTCGGAGTAGCCAATTGTTTTAGTTCAAGTAAGAACTTTGGTACAATGATAACCAAATGATTTTGAGCAAATCACCGACTTTCAACGGTTTTGATTTGTCTTTACCGTAAGCCGCTTGCTACGGACTAGCCAACTCTTAGATAAATTATCAATATTATCTTTGGTGAGTCGATTACCAATTATGGTTTTCCATCGCCTTTACCACAAGCCATAAACTTATGGGCTAGCCAACTCTTCACTTTTAAGGATATGGTGAATAATACCATACAATTTTGGGCAAATTGCAAGTCACAACGGATTTGAGATATCTTTACCAAGAGCCGCTTGCTCTCGGATTAGCCAATCCTTATGTGGGTTAGACATGGTGGGTGATTACCATTTGTTGTGTTTAGTACATAGTACTTCCACTAAATTTTTTTTTAAAATTTGGCCATTTTGGGGAAAAAGGACTAAAAGGGTACATTTATGATCAAATTCGCTGAATTTCCTCCCCACACTTAGAAATGAATATTGTCCTCAATATTCAAAGTACCTACTGTTATGCCGAAACTTAGAACGTAAAAGATAACATTATTAGCTAAGTGTAGAAACACAACAATTATTTTTTTTTTTTTTTTTTTTTTTTTTTAATATTTACAATTTTCATTCATTTTTAGATCTATATACAACATGCGGGCATCTCCCCACACTAAGGTGGTACACACGGTGAAAACCCATGTTTAACTCATGCTTTTAATTACCAGTCGCTAGCTTGACTAGACCCCGAATTAATTTGTTCATGGGAAGTAAGTGGAAGAGACAATCTCTATCTGACTCTCATTCAAGATGTTTGTATAAACATTGAAGCACGTGAAAGTTCCACACCGATGAGATATACATAGAACCGCTCAAAAATGATAAAAGAAAATGCCGGATCAAAAATAGTGTCTTCATTCCCAAGGAGAAAAGGGAACGAGAAGTCACACCATATGTGAAGAAAAGAAAGAAAATCATGATAAAAATCATGACTAACTCATAATTATCGGAAGGAATTCATGATTTGGATCATGAATCTCATCATTTAAGCTCATTTGATCAAGACATATTACGGGTGGGAGGGATGGGATTTTGATATCAAGCAAGTTCTCATGGTCGAGAACATTTCCTCCGGAACACAAAGATCATTTATGTCTAGATCAAAGTGGAAGTTATCATACTGGTAGAGATATGATATGAGTGAGTTCAAAGGAGAACTCCTCGAAAGAGAATCATTCACATGAAGTGAGTTTGTGAACTCTTGTTCCATTGTGGCTCATCACTATCCTCGTCAAAGATTGTATTGTTAGAAATCCAAGTGAATTGATTCGAATTCAAATAGAGGATTGGTGAAAGTAGCTTTGAATGCTTCGGGAACAAGGTGATTAACATTCTCTATTGGACTGTTAGGGTGAGAAGTGAGTGAACGATCATTACAAAGGAGACTTTCAATTTCTCCTAGGTTGGCTTTGAAATCAAAGAGATCATCATCACTTTCCGATGAAAGTGGAATGATGTGAGTGAGTTCATCGGTGAACTCCTCAAGAAGAGGATCAACATCAAAATGTGAAAGTGATGCCTCAACATTCTCAATGTCTCCATAAGATTTACAAGCATCGCTAAAATCGGAGAAAGTCTCAAAATGATCTTTGAACACTCAAGAGGGAAGGGTATCACACATATGGTCAAAAGTTCCCCGTGACTCTCTCGGATTGGGACAAGGTCCTCAACACTAGACTTTATGAATTCGCCCAATTCCTTTTCGTGAACAAGATCAAGATGCTCGTCCCCCATGTTCGTGGAGTGAGTGGAGCTTGGTGTGATAGCGCTTGTTTGAGAATGAATCTCAATCGCCGGGATATCAACCGATGAACTTGATGAATCTTTATAAAATTGTAGGATACCAAGTGCATCCTCATCATCACCGCCATCGTGAATAAAATGAAATTGAGAGCTAGATCTCGTGCGCTTTTTTTTTGCAATTGATTCCCTAATAGATTTTTCAAAGGCAATTTGGGAATTTATTTTAGCAACCGCTCTTCGCCTAGCAATTCTTCCATGGATTTCTCATGTGAATTTTGAATGACAGGGACATTGCGGGAGTGGAGATTTGTCAAACCGGAAGGTTGACATTGATAATCATCATGAGGACCCCACAATATACACAAGAAAAACCGGGAAAATTATGAATGTCGTTTTACTCAACTCCTCGCCTCTTTTCACAGACTCCGAAGCTCTAAATAAGTGTCTTGTTGGGTTTGTTGAGGAGTTTGAGTTATTTAGCACCGTGGAGGTTGGTCGTGATATGGATAGTCGAATTGTTACAAGAAAATGGATTCTGTTTGACAATCGAGCTGAAATGGGACCTCCACAATATTCACAACAAGAAATCTGTGAGTCCAGATCGTGAATTATATAGATATTGGTCATAACCAAAGTTCGAGCATCACCGAGAACTGCTCATAGACAAACGTGTTTCGGATTAACACTCAAATCCTTGGTGAGGACCTCCACAAAATTCACAAGAAGTTATGTTGATTATATGAAGATAAGTCGGTGTGGTGGGTAGTTGGAAAAATTTGAGGGTCGTTAAATGAGTTCGGATTAGGATCATAATCAAATGAATTCCTCGAACCACAAAACAAACAACTCCCGCTCCGAATATCATTACCACACCGTACACACGTACACCAACGATGTGGTGAACCAAAAAGAGGCTCACCACAACCGACACAAGGAATAAATGATTCTATTTGAGAGTTATGAGAAGGAATCGGTTTATTCAAAGAATCAACAAAACCAACATGGTGATCCGAATGACTATTAAGACTCAAGAACATTTTGAAAAATCCGGAGGTGGGACAAGTGGTGTGCTCGAGAGCTAGCAATTTCCACCACTTCGCTTATGGTCTCCGCTCGGTTCTTGAGAAGCGTGAAGATTAGGCAAGTCATTCTTGCTAGTCACCGGTCTAAATTCGCATGTTTGCTTTTAACCGTAAATTGTGAAAGTTTAGGATCAATTTTAGACGGCTTAGGAGCAATTGAGGGTTAGATCTTTGGATAACCGTAGGTTGGACGATTAGCACCTCCATTATCGGAGGGAAGTACCGGTCCTTTGTCACCCCGGTTTCGCTCCATTTCCCTACGCAGAATTAATGGATCATTACGAACAACACGAATTCTTGACATTTGTGATAAAGTATGAAGTTTTTCAACTTCGCCCGTAATCGTCAGAGTCGAGATTCCATGAGAATAGAAGTTAGAATCAAATGGATAGAGGGTAAAGGAATAAAGAATCAAAAAGGGTAAGAGGGTAAAGATGAATATTTTGGATTTTGGATAAACATTTTGTAAAACAAAGAATGAAAATATTTCGGTGTTGTTAACACTTTAGGAAAAGTGTTAATGAACTTTTGATTTTGATTAACTTTACAAAAAAAAACACTTTACAAAAGGTGGTATATGTGCAAGAATGGATCCGAAAATGCTTAGAACACGCTTACTGACCTCCCGTGGCGCTAAAATTTGATTGGTTCCAACCGTCAAGTTTAATCACACAAGCTAACCACTTGTGAATGGCTAACCGTAATAAACTTAAAACATTTCGTAAAGCAATACAATTAAGATCGAGGAATATAGTGGATTCCTGGGTCGTTAAGTCCCACGGAGACTGAATGGTGTTTCAAAACTTTCAGATGATAGAATGATCACTAAGGATAGTGATCGAAGGATTTTGATGAATAATTACACTACTGATTGATTGGAATGATATTTAGAAACAGAATTGATAAGCACAACAATCAGATTAAAGAAACGTAAATACGTACGTTTAATAAACTACGTAAACGTACAAAACAAAACGTGAGTTCTAAGAAATAAAAGACCTAAAAATATGAAAATGATATTTTTTGGAATCCTAAAAATAAAAGAAAATTATTGGAAAATTAAAATTATTTTTATGACTATTTATTTAATTATTATTAATTAAAAACTATTTTTTAACTATTTAATAATACCCTAAAATATAAGAAAATATGAAATAAAGCTAGAAAAGTGAAATTATGACTTAGAAAAATCTAAAATATTATAAAACTAATTTTAACACTGAAAATATATTTTTTAGACTTTTTATGTATTTATTATGAATTTAATACTATTTAAAACTAATTAAATGCTAGAAAATACTATTTAAACTAAGAAAATTATGGAAAATATTTTTTGGCTTTTATATTTATCTTAATCTAGGAAAATTGAAAACATATTTTTTAAACTTTTCGATTTATTTGGATTAAATGCTAATTAAAATGCTAGAAAATGACATAAAATGCGTAAAAATAGCAAATGAACAGTGAAAATATGAAAACTTCCGATAAGTCTAAAATAATACTGAGAATCAAGGAAAATGACAGAAACTACTTTGAAGATCGGGAACTATGATTTGGGCACACAACTAATATGAATAAGACTCAAATTAAGCTAAAAGCCTCAATAAGCTACCACTCTCGAACCAAAGGTTAAATAAGCTATAAACAAGTTATGGGAACTTAGAATAAGCAACAACAACAAGAAAACACACTGAATAAGCAAAAATAAGGAATAAGCAAAACGGGAGTTTTGTGAAAAAGTACTTAAAAGAAGCTAATGAATAAGCGCTAATAAGCTAAGTAGAGATAAACTAATATTTTCTAATTAAGATGAGCAGCTAAACTTTAATATCCCAAAAGCTTATATCCTAAATCCTAATGGTAAGATCACAATAAAATTACAAAGTTTATTCAAAACCAAGTTTCTATGAAATTTTGACTTTTTAAGAAAACATGCGCTTTGACTTTTATGAGATTGTGAGCTTATAAATGGATGGCGATGTTTAATGATATAATGATCCTAGAATAAGCTAGCTTAACTACTAATCAACTAATATGCAAGCTATGGGATCCCGATTCAAGCAAAACTTAAATGGGATCGAGATGGTGAGTAATTTTGACTATTGTGACATGCAGATGCAAACTAAGGATTGATTTGAGTCAAATAAACCTATACAAGCTTAAACCAACTCAACTTAGACAACAAACTAATCTCAAACTCAGTAACCTGTATTGAACCAAACACACCTTAAAATCTTATAATGCAAATTAAGCTTATTCTGGCTAATATAAGCTACAACTATTAACTAATATTGAATAATTAACTTAAATTGAAACTAGATAAGCAATAATCAGAATTAAATAAGCTCTAGATAAGCTACACTAATATTAGCTATTTTTGGCTTTTTAAAAGGATTTTTCTAGAAAATAAAGCAAGTGGCTATTCAAACCCGATTAAACTAATCTAACACAATTTTAAACTAACAATAAGCAAAGAATGACTAAAATAGGCTAGAATAAGCTAAGAAACAAGAAATGGAAATGTGTGCAAAAAGCGAAAATGGCTTACGTAACAAGATGAATGGATCGAAACACTACTAAACTAAGCTAAGCTAATCAAACCCAAATATAACCAGTTCCAGTTTTGCATCACCCAATTTCATGTTCAAACCCAAATCAGCTTCAGCAGTTGACTTTTGTTGACTGGAATTGGAAAATGAAATTACAGGATAGGCTTTGCTCCCATTCTCTTGATTAATCAACAACAACTTAAACAACTGATTAAAACAACCTTAACTACTTAAAACTTGAATTTTAACAAGATTATATTTTTGGCGGAAAACGAAAATGGGCAAGAAATCAAATTAATTGCAAAGGAATCTTAAATTACACTTAAATTAACTCATACAAGACACATAACTTAAAACCCGAAAGATTTTTGCATTAGAAAATTAAAATGATTATGTAAATTAAAGAAAGGTCTAAAACAAGTGACAAAATATTCTACTTCTTCTTTCTTCTTTATAGAGATCTTTTAGACTCTTTGTCGACATCTCGATCATTTCCCACTTTTCTTCATTTCTTGAATTCATCAATTCATCCAAACCGCACTTGCACTTTTGGTGGGAAAAGTCATATTGACAGCTGTAGATTGCTTGTAGGTTTGATGAAGCAATAAATGCTTCTTGGTTATTAGTGGGAAGGAGGGACATGAAAGGTAAAGTTGGTGATGAGTGGTGGATGAGTGGTGAAGAAACAGTGGCTATGGATGAGAACAGAAAATGGTTTGTGGGAGGAAGATATTAATAAGGAGTGGTGGGTTTGGTTTGTAATGAGCTTGGATTTGTTTTGGGTTTATGTAATATAAGGGTCCTGTTTGGTTTTGTAGAAATTTAAGCCCAAGGACCAAATGCGACAAGTGAAATTCCGTGAACCTGCTTTTGCCATCATTCCAAACTTTCTTATAGGACCAATCTCGCTAATAAACAATAACACAAGGACCAAAGTTGTGTTCTTTCTATTTTAAAACTTATAAGGACCATTTGTGTCATTATTGATTCTTAGGGTAAATTGTAAATTTCCCAAAAGTTCATCATAAGGACCAATTTTGCCATTTATGAATAGTACAAGGGTTATATTTATTAATTTTCCATTTTAAATAACACAGGGACCATTTTTGACATTTTTCAAAGTTGAGGGACCAAGGTTGTAAATATGCAATTTTAACTTCAAAGGACTATTTCTAACAACTTGTGAATCCCTAAGGACCTTTAATGATATTTTACAAGTTTTGAATTACCAGGGACTAGTTTTGCCAATTTATGAAAGTTTAAGGACTGAAACTGTAAATTTTGTAAACTTGATACGTTTTTCATCTGATTTTGGTATTTTTGCATTTGAAACACATAAAACACTTAATTGTGATATTTTATCATTTTGATGCGTTTCGAGTGTTTTTAGATGTTTTACGCTTTAAATCAGATAAAATGATGAGTATTGACACACTCATCGTAGCTTCCGCCTCCTTCATTCCTCGCCTCCTTCGATGAGAAGTTCCTTCCTTTTCTTTTATAAAAAAATGACCGATTGGTCCGCGGCAAAGAAAGGTAAAATGCTAGACCATCCCCTATTTCTATGTTATACACTTTTTCAATCAAAATCCGTATAAAATCCAACGAACCCATCATTTGAATCAACGGTAAAAAATAAAACCTATGGGACGGAAATAAATAGAACCGCTTAGACAAAGAAGCAAGCGAGAAGGAATCGCCATGATCAAGTTACAACCTAAGATCTATGACCATATTATGTTAACTGTTCGATTTCTCATTCCATCGGTATGCTCCTGTGCACTGTAATTGTGATCCGTTTGCGAACCAAGGGGTCTTTCTGTGGAAACCCCCATGAACAATCGTCGTTTTTTGATGGTTTTTCCGCTTCTCACAGCTGCTCTTTCCACACCTCCGGATATCTGACCGGTTCCATGTTTTCCCCGAATTTCATCTGTTCCAGGCTCAAGTGCCTATTCATCCATCTTCATTCCAAAGGCGAGCATATCCATTGAGTGAATGTAATTGCTATCGTTTACAGTCACACATGGAATCTCAGATGTGGAAGTTTGATTCCGATTTATTTGGCGTTTAGTTGGACTATGAAATTCATCAACCATTTTATCGAACACATGATGTACATTTATTTTTCTTACTAAATTGAAAAAACACCTACCATTCAAAAATAATCATAGCAACCTATTTTAAATAATCGTAAAAACAATCGTAAAAAAAAAAAAAAAAAAAAAAAAAAAAGAATAAAAATCATCTATCCAATAAAGTGCGATTATTAATTCCTGGCTTTCAATATTTACATTGACCACAAATAAGGCAAAAATATAAACAATTACATACCTTCAGTAGTTTGAAGAATCGTCATTGTGAATCAAAGGTGAGGGGTGATTTTTCCTGAGATTGATTTGAAGATTAAGGTTTGTTGATTGATTTGAATATCATGAGCTGTGATTGATATAGATTTTTAGGAAATGCATGTGAAAGGGATTTGGTTACAACGTGGTAATATGGAAATGCCGAGTGAGCTGGATTTTTCAGTTTTGAATTTGATATCATGAGATAAGTGAATGGTTTGCTCAAAAAAAGATAAGTGAATGGTTAATGATTAGGTTGAATATATGTTTGGGAGTGGATTTGGCATCACAAATTGTGCATTGGTCCATTGGTTGAGGCGCTCATGGGTGGACGGCAAGTAACTATAAATACCCTTCCATCCATGGAAGGGTGGTGCTCATTCAATCTAACATTCTACATTTTACAAAGCAAGTCTCTAGCTTGAACACCCTCTCTATCTCTCTCTCTAAATATGGCAAACATGTATTTTGATCATCCAAGACCACCCGAATCATCAACACATAAATATTTACGATCCTACAATTGGTACCAGAGCCAAGGTTATGATGTTTTGTTGATGTTGAAAACTGTTTTTTGCTCTTTGTGATGGTCGGAAAAACATTTCTCTAAGTATTATCATGGTACTTTTATCACTGTCTAAAAAGTCCAAGTCAGTATTTTTATCACTTTTACATGACTGTTTGTTCAATACTATATCCGTGAATGTTTTGGTGGTAACTTTTTAATGGTCAAACTGGGTTGAAATATAATGAGTCCGTATGATTTTTTTTTCTGGGTTATGTTATGTGGTTATCTTTGCTTATTCATACCATGGTCAAAGCAATAAAAATGATACTTTTGTCACTTTTACGGGTTCCTTTGAATATGGTCGGAAAACTTAGTCGGAAAACTCATGAAAAATCAAAACTTCTACTTAGCGACTTGACTCATAATTTTGCTAGCGACTTGTGTGCATTCAGGATGTAGCGACTTATATTTATAAGTTTGCAACTTGTGTCTATATCTGAAATATCGACTTATGATTCTAAATGGCTAGCGACTTGCTTAAGAAAAATGTGGCGACTTGTACCGGTTTGACTTTTGAGTCAAACTGAAATGCTAGCGACTTGTTATTAACAAGTCCTAGCGACTTAATGGTAGCGAGTTGTGACTTAAAGTGGCTAGCGACTTGACAAAAGATTTTGGCTAGCGACTTGTGACAGAAATGAAGAAGAAGAAGAAGAATTAATTGACCATGACCTCTAAACCATTTGACCAATACCAATATACTCAACCACATACCATATACGAGCAACATCAACCTCTTTTAAAACCATCATCGATCCATACATACTCGTTCATGTTCTATCCGAATCAGTCAAATGAAAATCAAATAACAAACTTGTTATCCTTTTTCATTTATTCGGTCAAGACTCAAAAAGATAAACAATTCATAAAACATAAAGATCTCAGAATGGGTTCAATGTCACGTCCAATATCCACAAAATTATGTTTGTGTGAACCCCTCTCATCACTGATCTTATCTCAAACAAACTTGATGAAAAATAAAAATTGGATCTCAGTTTTGTTTTTGTGTATGGTTCTCATAGATCTTAAAAGATTTATACATAAAGATTAAACCATCATAGATCCAAAGTTTTGTGATAATATCCGAATATTTAAGATTAAACAACTAACAAGATTGTTAAGTGTTTGTCTCATGATTCGTTCAAGACTCCCAAAAGAAAAAGGATTCGACATCAAACATAAAGAATAAAAACCTACCTTGAACCGTTGTGTTGATCTCATGGCCAAAACTATTACTCGAACCATCCCTGTGGTGAGTAAAGATTGAGTATTTCCTGTCTAGTATATGTGACGTGGTCATTTCATCAAAGTTATATGATGTACGTGTGATTTAAGCAGCAACCATATATGCAAGGATATATGAGATGTGTGGGGGTGCGATTATATTGGTGAATATTTGATGTGAGAGATTAGTGTTTCAGGGGTGAGATACATTTGGCTGAGATGGGGGACGTGAGGTATGAGAATATTTTAGGGTTGGTTTGCTTAGGTTAAGTGATATATATGCTAGACCTCATCCTTAACCGGTTATCACATCTGGACCGGGCATTTGATATCTGTAGTAGATATGGGCCCGTGTGTTTAGTTGGATTGGGATATACTTCTTATTGAATTGTGGGCTTCAATCATTGGACTAGGTCTTGCATATCATTTTCGTTGGGCTGATCCGAGTATCCCTTTTGGAATTGAGCTTTAATATATATCGATTTTTTTTGGATGGGATATGGAAGCTTATTATTGTTAACATTTATTTGCATTTTCCAAATTTAAGTTTTGGAGATGCAAATTTTTGATGATTGTTGAAATAGAACGGTATTTTTGGTATGGTAAAATTTTCACAAGGGATATTTGTTCACGGCTTGAATTATTGAATGTGTTCGAGATTCTTGACCGATATGACCTGGATGATTAGATTGACTTTCATAGACTGGACATCGATTTGTACAAGTAACCGAGTTTGGGCCGTTGGCATGATAGGTCAGATGGGCTTCTCAAGATTTGGATTTTATGAGAGTTAATTTATGATATGAAATGAGAGGTGTAATTTGATGATGCGATTTTTCGATGAGATCTGATGATGTTGTTGATGTTGGATAATGAACCACTGATGAACCGCTGCATGTTCCCCTAAAACAGATACTCACTGAAACCAAAATTGTCATTACACATTCAAACTGACATTGTTTACGGTTTTGTCTTGATTTTGTAAAATCCCGCGAAAGAACCTATTTCTCGGTTTAAATCATAGACTTGTAAAATCCCGTGACAATGGAAGAATCCCAGTTAAAATAATGTGCAATTCTGGATCTATCTTGCGGTTTATTCTTGGTTTTGTAAAATCCCGCGAAAGAAACTATTTTCGGTTTAAACCATAGAATTGTAAAATCCGTAATGATGGAACCATCACGGAGAAAGGAAAGTGTAATTCGGATCTTATATGATCTTTGGTGCTACGGTTTACGCTTCAAAGAAGGATAAAGAGTGTACTTCATGAATTGGGTGTGTGTTTGGGTTGTCTTCATGGCGGTTTGGTTATTACAAGGTTTCACGGGTATGTGCTTTTAACCATGGTCGAGGATGAAACCATTATCGAGTTCACTTTATCGTCAAAGGAGGCTAGAATTGAGCTTTGAACCAAAAGATGTGACAACGGGTTAATTCGCTATTATTTATTTGAGGTTGAAGTGAAATATCACGAAGCGAGTGTACTTAGTATCACGAAGGTATCGGGGATGGTTGGATGAAGATTCTTCATTATCCTTGTTCGATGCTTATTATCAAAAATAAAGACTTGGAAATCTAGTTATTGTTGGGTGTCTTTTACCTTTTCTTTTACCACTTAGGGAATTGGGCTCATACCACTACAAAATAACTATCACTTTAAGGAGTTACGTTGTAGTGCTCGGTGTCACATTCAGCTGTGGATTTTCAAGAGGTAATGTCGTCTTATACTTGATGGTTGGTTGGTTGAAGAGTATAGAGTACATAGAGAGTACTTAGAGATGCTAATGGAAATCGGCACCGCTCTTTGTTACTTATGTGCAAGTATAAGTCACGAGTTCGGGATAGTTTACTTGGGTCAAAATTATCATATTGGGTTTTCTCCATCGAGTTGTCACTACAAAGAGCCTACTGAATGATAATGGGGTGAATTACATGTTTTGCCAAGAGATTGAAAAGAGAGATTATGACATCTGTTCACATCGATTCGGGCCTCGTGCTTCATCATTATGACGTATGAACACAATAGTTCATGCCTCGTACTTTAAAGAAAAGAAAAGTGTACGCTTTCGAAGCGCTTTATCTTACGAAGAAGAAATCTTCTCTATTATGACCATTCTCATCAACATGTTTCATACTTTTTCCATGCGCTTGATCATCAAGTGAACTGACTCTGTTGATTGTTTTCTCGATTCCACTTTTATCAACTATAATGACGATGGCGACATCTCGTGCTAATTTTGTGGGGAGAAGTGTGAATAGACTACATTTGGATAATGTTCACTTGTTTAATCAAGAATGGCATCTCCGTATGCAAATCTTGAGGGGAGAAAAGTGTGAATTTTGCATTGTTGATTGATATTTGAGAATATATATGGTCATTCGACTCTAAACTCATGTAGGCGAGCTTCTTCTTATCGGGTCATCTTCACATGGAGTTTTCTCTTCTAAGAGCCGTTGGTTGACATCTTCACTCGGATTGATAAGTTTATCGACAAAGTGCTTCCGGTTAATGCTTCACGTATACATCAACATGATGATTCGAACAATCTCTTTGTTCTTGTTTGATGTGATTGGTAGTTTGGTGTTACCATCTTGTGTGTTCGTTGTGGCTTTGATTCTTTGATTTCCTTGATGAACATCTTTACATTCTTGTTTGATTAGGAGGGATTTTAGTTGAGGGATTTGCAAGATGTAAGTTAATTGGGATGCTTTTAGGTGGGATGCTTTTGGTGTGAGTTGAAGATGTTAATTATCTATTCCCAATGGACAATCTTGAAGAAGGTCGAGTCTACGATGCATTTACATTTCTTGCTATATGTTAGAAGACCAAAGACGAGTTGCACTAATGATCTAAAGACTTCTTCTTAATCTGGGCATTTATCAAAAGATTTTCGGTCTGGGAGAGCACTAATTGGGGAATGTGATATGTCAAATTTAATCCCCAATTAGACTTGCTCAAATTATTCCGCATGTTGATTCTCACAAAGACTTCAAGCGATCTTCTCAACAAATTTCAAGTATTTGGGCATTCAAAGAGTTTCGATTACGAAGTATCAAAACCGAAAGGGGAAGGAGACAAGCATCTAAATGCGAGTAAACTTGATGTACTTAATACTTATAAGAAATTGAAGATATCCGGGAAGACAAATGTTATTATCATGAGAGAAACTCAAGGTTTGACTCATGGCGAGTAAACTTGATGAACTTAATTCTTCTAAGTGATTGAAGATATCTTGGGAAAACAAATGTCATGACCAGAGAAACTCAAGGTTTTACTCATCAAGGCATTTAGTATTCTTATTCCAACTATGTGGGGAAGCGATGGAAGAGTTAGTTTACGAAGATAAAAGAGGTACACAAGTGCTTGATGATCTCGATGTTATCACAATCATCGAGGAGAGAGAATTGTGTACATTGGAGGCCAATTGTTTCCTTGAGGGCTTAATCGGTGATTCGAGAGATATAATCACTTATTCGGAGTTGACATCCGCAGATTGTCATCCGCAGAGATAATCGATGACTTGGCTTGCTTCTTCAATGTTATAAGTTATTCCTTCCTTGGGTATTGGTATACTTGGATACTTGAGCTTCATACAGCGATCATCGGGGAAGAAAATGTGAACATGGGAGGTGTTTTCATTCCCTCATGATGTGTATTCGGAGAGCTCTTGGGTATTGGTGTACTTGGTTCTTGAGCTTCATACACGATCATCCGGGAAGAAAATGTGAACATGGGAAGGTGTTTTCTTTCCCTCATGATGTGTACTTGGGAGAGTTCTTGAGCATTATACAAAGGCCGATCGCATCAATTCAACTACGTGGAAGTGGTCTCTTGACACCTTTGGAATGGATTGCTCCAGACTTGATGGTAATGAAATATGAGAAGAAATTTAAAGAGTGGGATGATACGTTCTTTGTTCTTCTTCTTGATGATATAACCCGAATGGAGATCCTTGATTATCGTTCTTAAATGGGCGGCGGGATTCGATGATGGTGTGATTCTTTGGGGGAAGCGCCAAAGTCTCACTTTCAAGTGGTTCAATTTCTTTCTTGATTCAAGAGCCCGGAAGCTTTGGTGGTGAATGTTTAAGAGTTGATGACTTCTATCTTCTGACGTCTTGTTGCTCGATATCCTTATCTCGGTATCGTATCATCATCTTCTTAAACTATATCATCTATTCTATCTTTGTAAATATTTTTAAAAACCAAATACAAAAATATAAAACCAACAAAAGAAAATAGAAAATATAAAACCAACAAAACCCATAAAATCGAAAATTTAAAAATACCAAAATATGTTTTCTAAAGACATGTCTTCGGTATCGATAACATCTACGGTCTTAGAAATGTCATTCAATAATGGCACGGGACCATAGATGAAGTTCGAACAGGAGGTGTAAATATTCTTTTCAAAACATGTCTAAAACAATGGCTTCTGATTATTTGGATCAGTAACCCGGGCTTCAAATAATGGCTTACAGTTATCTCGGGCGTGACCGGCGCTTAAACTATGGCTTGCTATTATTTCGAGATAGCAACCCGTTCTTTAAAGGAAGGAAAGTCTTGCGCTAAATCTATTTTCAAAATATTTCGTGCACTTATCCTAAAACAAAACAAGGAAAGCATGTCGTCAAAAAGGCTCGGTTGCTCCTACACAAATGTTTTTCCGTCTAAAATTCTTGAAAAAATATTTGTTGTGTTTTCAAGAATGGTGGAAAATGAATTGCTTAAAATCAATCGATTCGAGTTTTATAAAATTTGGAAACTCAATCAATGACTTGACACTTTTAAAATCTTTTATAAAATGAGTTATTGGTTGAGGGGAAAATGTTTCAAATCTATATCTTCTAACGAGCTTTCTTAATTATCCTAATATGCTTAATTAAAATGATGTTAACCTATGTTGAAGGACTAGGTGCCAAGGATATGATTGCTAGGATTAGATAATTAGAGTTTGATGAACACATTTTCCCATACATTTAAATGATCGATTGATATGTTGCATAGACTTTTATTAGTCGATTCTTCGTTTGGGTGATGTCGACCACCATATATCGTATGTGTGTTCACTAACGTATGCGGTATATTGGTTATAAGAATGTTCGATCCGGATCCCACATATTAATATGATTGGATGCCGAAAGGAAAGGTAACTATATCTTAGGTTGACAAATGAAGAAAGCGAGCTTAATTGGACTTCTATGGAGAGTTGGCATAAATGCAACGTAAGAGGTCTCACCGCATCGTGAGATGGTTTTCTTCTAAGTGATTGAAGAAGCGAGCTTAATTTGACCTCGGTTGGCATTCAAAATGCAACGTGAAGAAGTCTCACTACATCGTGACGGTTTTCTTCCAAACCCTACGGACAACAACAATGCAGAAGCTTCTCAACCACCTAACGTATCTTTGTGCAGGATACCATTTTTCTAAAACTTTGAATAATATTGTTTTTGAAAATGGAAAATATTGTCTTGAAAATTAATTGGACTTAATTTTAAAAATCACCGGACTTCATTTTATCAAAACTTGAGTCACTCAATTATCGACTACGGTTATGGATTGAGGGGGAGAGTGATTTAAAATAAAATGTTTTCAAACAATATTTCATCAGAAGTCCGCTTGTACGAAATTATGTGGTGATCTAAAGATTTAATGTTATGTCATGGTATGATTTTCTTTAAAACTCAAAGATCATCAAAATGAAATTTTTACATTCTTGTTTGATTGTGAAATTGTTTTATTTTACTTAAGGTCTCTTAAAACAATCATACTTGACACTAACAATCTTTAATGTCTAAATATGTTCCTTATCATCATTTTCAAAATCAAATCTTGCCACATCTTTCCCAAATTTTCTAAATGATTTAATCGATTGGGATCACAAATCTCAAATGGTTTGATATTTACGATCGGGGTAGAGATCGTGATTTAAATCTCAAATATGTGTTAAATGGAATTGGTTTTAGTCCTTTAAAGGCACTCCTGCCTCCATGTGCCAAACGATTTCAATATACATAATGCACATGTTGAGGATGAGGATTTATCAAAAAACCAGATGAGTATTTAAACAAGGCCACATTTTCTCCCATGTTTTCTAAACATAATTAAATCACTTGGGATCCAAAATCTCTGTAAGATATTGGATTTCACATACACATCAAACCATTAACACAAGTAGGCATACAAGAGTGTTTTAGAGAGAGAAAGTTAGAGGTTTAGGGAACTTAGTGAGAGAAAGTGAAATATATTATTATGAGCTCAACTCTACCTTGGAAGGTAGAGAGTATTTATAGTCTTACAATAAAACGCCACACAACGGGTGTGGATCGTGCATGCAGGGTAAAGACCCGTCATCCTCCACGGTGTTACTTAACTAAATACTACTTAGCTTAAAATAACTACGACTACGAGCTTTCTAACGATTACATATACTTGAGGTGACCGACTCTTTAATACCGGAATTTCTAATTCCTAACAATCTCCCTAAGGAGGACACCACAAAAATATAATAAAATTACATTGAATACAAAAGATATTACATTAACAATTGTTCTTGCATTCTTGATGTAGTACTTTGCTCAAGCTCGTAGTCATTGAATCTTCTCATTGCATGTTTGGTTAATCCAAGTGGAGGTCTTTCTTCGATCCACGTGATGATACTTTGAGCTAGCTTTTGAGATCATCGACTAACAAAAATCTCGAGACATCCATTGTGGTGTTGGTATTATGTGATGTTGTGACTTACGGACCGACATGCTCACATTCGGATCATGAAATCTTCACATCGAGTAACTAAGCTTTCGTTGATTCATGATATTGGCGGCAGAAAGAAGCATGGAGTGAAAATATCGAGTCATTGATGCACTTATCATGATTTCTTTTGAGATGAATGTGTAGTGAGCATGCGGCTATGGATTGACCGCTTCATTACGATCAAACGCAAGCGTGGGGCGTACACATACAACAGATTAGCAATAAATCGCATCGAAAGTGTCTTTGATCATTTTCGTTGAATTGAGGTACAAGGCCCACGGTTCCCGTTGATCAAGACAAGTATCGCCTGTGATCGGTATAATTCAAGAATTTCCTTGACGGGGTTTCGCAATGCCTAGTTGTTCTCAAACCGAACGTCTCAAAGAAGACAACACGGAGTGAGTGAACCAAAAATAGGAATTCATTGATTGATGAAAAGACATTTGGAAAACAATCGTGTATTGCTCAATAGAAATTGTTTTGCAATACAACGAAAGTTTTAATGAAAATCAATTATCAATCATAAACACCTTTGATTTGAAATAATCGTACACGGTCGATGTGCTAAAGAAAAGAGTTTTTAAGCACGGTGACCGGTTTTCAAAGGTATCCGTCAATCCATAACTCGAACCATGATTGATTCAAAGATTGAATCGCTCATTGTTTCATTCGGTTGTCACATGGTTGATCTATTGAATAGATCTCACATGCCACCCACCGTGAGCTTGTTTGATGTTGGCTCGAGAGGGCTTTCCATCTTCATTGTGAATATGTTTGCATATCACTCGGATGTTCAGCAATACCACAAGGATAATGCGTGGGACTCAAGATATAATCTCTTTCCACATTGTGTGAAATGAGGGTCTTCATTGAAAGTGTCCTAATGAGATTTATTGATGATCTCGTGGCTCTAGACTCAATTAGTGCATATTTGGATCCCGTATCGGAGACTAGGGAGAGGTCTCCTTTTCAATATCAACAATCTCTAAGAGAAAGTCGATAGATAATGTAGGTTCCCGTGAGAATGAAACAAGCCCTTTTAAGAGGAACTTGAGTGGTTTGGGAAGAATGAAGTGCAATGCGTCCTTTGGGTCCATGACGTCTTGTCTTCAAAACCGGTGTTACCTTGGTAACCGAGTAAATGAATTGAACCCGGTTTTGCCCTAAGGTTGAATAATTGGAGGGCTATTTGTTTTCACCCTTTTCTCATTCAATTCTTTTCATTCTTCAACCCTTGATGCTTACCGAGACTTCATAGCAAGAACCTTGTTGGGTTTATTCCAAAGACTTGCTCTGTCTCGATCCGCACTCTTCCCATATCTCATTTTTCTCCTTTTATCATCATACCTAAGGACTTCTACACTAACTAGTGGATTGTCCTCGGTAGATCTCTCCGGTTCGGCGGATCATGGGAACAAATACCTAACCTTATCATCCTTATATCACCATACATAAAGTAAAGTTGGTCGGTCTATTTGGTATTGTTCATCCGCCATTGGAACCAATTGAAAACCATTTGAAAATCAATCCAGATACTTGTGATATATTATCAAAACATTTTGTACCGAATTGTTTTGATATTTTTAGAACAAGTGCCCCCTCAACATGTGCATCAAATGTTTGAAATCGTTTTGCACACGGAGGCAAGAGGAAGAATTAACTTTTTGATTACCATTTTCGAAAAGATATCACCATCACTTCCTAATCAAGACAAGTAGATAAAGCATTTTTGGGAAGAATGAGGTTTTCATAAGTTTGCTCCCCTCAAGATGTGTCTCGAGATTTGAAAAGAGTTTTGCACATACTAGAGGAACTCTGATGAGATAAGTGATCACGTTTCAAATCATAGGTTTAAGATAGATGCTCCCCCTCAACATGTGCATGGAAAATTTGAAATCGTTTGTCACATGTGGGAAGGATAGCATGTACATCCTTATAAAACCATTTACCGAATTATCGCTTTAAATCCAATTTAAATCTCACATTTATCAAATCATTTGAGATTTGTGATCTCTTATTGATTTAAATTGATTTTGAAAGCTTTAAGGGAATTGTGACTTGATTATGAAAGCGTTTTAACTGATAAGGATCGGATTTTAAGACTTTAGACTCCATTGATAAACATGCATGTATATCTTTTGAAAACAATTGAATGCCAAATAACTTTTTTAATTTTAATTGAAATCATTCTCCCCCTCAATCAATGACATAGGTTGTTGATTGAGAGATAGATATTTTGACAAATAAGTCCAGATGATTATCAAAAATAGATTCCGAGTTATTTTTCAAAGCAGTTAGTTTTCAGCTGATAAATGTTTTTAGAATCAAAGCATGGGATTTTGAAAACATGATAAAGTATGGCTCTGTTCTTACTTTGAAAAGCGGGTTCTTTGCTCGAAATGACAATAAACCATTTTCTTCTTTCTCTCAAATATATATATATATATATATATATATATATATATATATATATATATATATATATATTTTAAATATTCGAACAACATCTAAAGTCCCGTGTCATTCTTTGAATGACAGCACAAAGACCGTAGATATAGTCGAACCGGAAAGAAAAAAACATAACAAATTGACAATAATTTTTGAAGATTTTTATGGATTTTTAAGGTTTTATATTTTCTATTTGATTTTTGAGGGTTTTATAATTTTGTATTTTTGTTTTTCGAATAGATATATACAAGAGATAGATGAGCATAGACCTTTACTCTCGTCTTCCTCTCAAGGCGTTTGAGTGTTTACGGTTGAAGGCTTTTCAAGCCTAGTCGTGGAAGTATGAACTCAAACGTTCTCTTGGAAGAGCTTTGGTGAAGATGTCCGCTAACGATATTCGGACCTCACAAAATAGAGTTCCACCACACCTTTTCCACTTGTTCCTCGATGAAATGATGTCGAATGTCGATATGCTTAGCTCTTGAGTGTTGAACGTTATTGCATGAAAGAGCAATAACACTTTTATTATCACAAGATGTAGGATTTTGTTAAATACAAAGCCATAGTCGGTTAATTGAGATCTCATCCAAAGGATTTGAGCACAACAAGATGACATGGCTATGTATTCTGCCTCTGTAGAGGAAATAAAGCACTCATTTGCTTCTTTGAAGACCACTCATAAGCTTATCACCCAAAACCGAGCACCTCAGGCACGTACTTTGACGAGTATCTTGACATCTTGCATGATCGGCATCTGCATAGGTCGTTAGTGACATACCGGTGTCCTTCGGGTACCAAAGTCCCATATTGATGGTTCCTTGGAGATACCGAAGACCCGTTTAACCGCTTCAAGGTGCTTTTAGTAGGCTTAGCACGGTATCTAGCACACATACAAACAATGAACAAGATGTCTGGTCTACTAGCGATGAGGTACATCGGGATCCAATCATACTACGATATTTCGTTTGGTCAATCATGATCCCCGAGTGGTCCTCATCTAGTTTGGTTCGATCAATCATGGAGTGTCAATGGTCACTTGAATCAAATCCAAATTTCTTTAAGATCTCGGTTGCATATTTAGATTGATTTATGAAAATGCCTCCGGACTTTGTGAAATTTGTAATCCCAAGAAAATGACATTTGTCCCATCATTGACATTTGAAATTTTGTACTCATTTCATTTGAAAACGGTCACACTCATTGGGGTCGGTCGAGGCAAAGATGATATCATCAACATAAATTTGAACATGAATTAAATGTTTGCCTGACTTCCTGGTGAACAATGTTGGATCAACTGCTCCTTTGCTAAATCTGGTAGATAGAAGGAACTTTGATAGCATATCATACCATGCCCTTGGATCTTGCTTTAAACCGTTAAGAGCCTTCTTCAAATGATAAACGTGAGTAGGATGCTCTTGATTCAAAAATCCTTCCGGTTGGCTGACGTAGACGACTTCTTTAAGATCTCCGTTCAGAAATGTCGTCTTTACATCCATCTGATAGACTACCATGTTCTTACTAGCAGCATTAGCAAAAGATTCTTCAAAGGCAATACCCTCCTCTTGACGGTATCCTTTAGCAACTAATCGAGCCTTGTTCTTCAACACATCACCATGCTCATCAAGTTTCACTTTGAAGATCCATTTTAGAGCAATAATCATAGCACACTCTGGAGAAGGTACTAACTCCCATACATCAAGTCGATCAAACTCATGAATTTCATCTTGCATAGCATTGAACCACTGTCTTCATTCATGGCGGTTTAACATCCTTTGGTTCGATCTTTGAGAGTACGGAGTTGAAGAAGCACCATAAGGCATCGGTTGCAAGTTGTTTCCGTCTTGATACGTAGACGAGAGGGATTTCAATGATGTTGTCTAATGGATGGTCGTGAGTCCATTTTCTAAGGTGTTCATGTGGCGCTTGTTGAGGGACCGAGGTAGCAGAGTCGATGTCTCCTGAAGAAGATGGTTCGATGATGATTCGTGGATCAAATATGTTTTCAAATGGAGCATCTTCGTGAGTAGCAAAGGATTAACTTCATTATTGATGCGAAGCAGTTCCATGATGTACATTTGAAGAATGATGATTTATTGATGAGATCAAGGATCGGCAGCAGCGCTTCTTGACTTAATGATATTGAGATCAAGGATTGACTTCATTCATGTGAATATGAGCGACCTCGATGTAGAAATCGACACCTCATTAGTACTTGGCTCATAAAGTTCATCAAACATAGGATCAAACAATTTCTTTAAATCATCTTCGGATGGAGGTACATATGGAGTTCTTTGGAGAAGAATAAGGTACAAGGGATGAACCAATGGGACTGCTTTGAAGTGCGGGTCCTGAACTAGATTGTCTAGGAGCCATTTGACCGGTCAGCTCATCAAATGTAACGTGAATTGTTTCCATGATATTTCGGGTTCTTTTGTTGTAGATTCGGTATCCCTTTTTTTTTTGGTGCATACCCTACAAAAACTCCAATGTCTGCTTTAGCTCTCAGTTTGCCTAAGTCTTGACCCTCATTAGTTGGATAACACAATGCACCAAACACACGAAGGAAATAGAGATTAGGTTTTCACAGTGGACCACCATATGGAGTTTTTCCATGAACAATGTGAATCGTGGAACGATTTTGTGTGTAGCATGCAAAGGGCAATAGCTTGACCCGAGAAACATTGGAACCTTTGAGTAAATCGGCATTGTTCTAGCAGCTTCCACAAGAGTTCGATTTAGTCTTTCAACTACACCATTACGTTGAGGAGTTCGTGGAACACTTCTTTGATGGTGATTCCAATGCTTTCATAAAATTCACTAAGTTGTTTGTTAACAAACTCGGTACCATTGTCATTCGGATAATTACGACGGTTTTGTTAAGTCGAACTGCACTGTTTGATGAGTTTGATTATGATATCCGGAGTTTCATCCTTTGTCCTTAAGAACTTGACCTGTGTGAATCTAGAGTAATCATCAACCACAACTAACACATATTTCTTCCCAAAGATATTCTCGACTCTCATGGGTCCACATAAATCCATGTGAATTGTATGAAGAACTTCAGAATTGAGTTTGTAGGTTTGGGTTTATGGGCATACTTTTTGCTTTTTCCCAATTGGCATCTTGAAAAAGATGATCCTTTTCATACTTTAGCCTAGGTAAACCTACAACTAAGTCCTTCTGGAGAGATCATTGATGGTGCGAAGTTCAAGTGATTGAGACGACGATGCCATAACCATGACTTTGTTTTTGAAGCCTTTGACAACAAGCAAATTGGAGAAGACTTCATCATATCATCGATAGAGATGGTGTAAAGATTTGAACCACGAGTTCCTCTTAGCAGTTCCTTACCATCAAGTTCTCTAACAAAACAAGTATGTTTTCTCAATGCTACTTCTAGATCGTAATCACATAATTGACCAACGAGAATGATTATGACCAAGACCTTCCACATAGTATACTCTAGAGATAACACTATCACCAACAACGTAATCTCCATAACCCATAATTGCACCGAAATGATCATTTCCGAATCTAAGCGTCCGATGAATTTGCTCACGAAGTTCATGAGCCATGACCGGTCGCCATCATATGCTTGGAACGACTGAGTCCGTGTACCACGTAATGATTTGAACGATCTGCGGTTGAACACGGACAAGAGTGGATAATCGGATAATTGAGATCCCATGCAAGAATGGGTTCCATTTGGTTAGAAATAGAGATTGGAACACCCATCGAGAAATAGAAACGTCCATATCGATATTGAAGCAATGGAATCATTATAAATAGATGCGATGCTTGTGTCCGTATTTGCCCTATTCAAAGTATGTCCACTTCTTAAGGGAATAGTTCTACCCGTAGGCATCCATTTTCTAGTGGGCATTGTCGATTAACCTTTTGGCCAACCAAGATCCATCTATATCCTATCTTCTAAATGTTCTTCCCTGGGTTTCCATTGTTTTCTAACTTTCTTACGTTTTGCCTTTTGCCTTCTTAACATGATTTTTGCATTAACAATATTAATCGGACAATTAACATCATTAGGCAAAACATTAACACCACTTTCATGATTGGAAAGCGAATTCAAGCGAGACATCAATACAAGGTTTGCAAAAGTATCGAATTGAATTAATTACGATGCGCCTATGGCTAATACTAGAATCAACACGATTCGTTTTATTCGGCTCAAAATTAGAGTTCCTAGATTGGTCTTCTACTCTTTTCCAATGCACATTCTTAGCTTGCGAGGTCCTATCATTCCTTGTATTGTCTTGAGACTTTGACCTGCTTGCTTTAATGTCACTGATTACTCATGTAGACGGAATGGGAACATTAGTTGGTTTTGCTACTTTTTGCTTCTCCTGTTTAGATGTGCTGGGATCTGAACTACATGCAGGCACACTAAGATTCACTTTCTTAACACTAGAATTACTAGGATTTGAACTTCTAGAAGGCACACAAGAGTTTGCTTTATTAGCATTCACAGATCTGGAATCTGAACTACTTGAAGGCACACTAAGGTTCACATTCAACACATTGGGCATCGAATGAATATCATACTTGGCACTAGGCATAGAACATGGAATCAAAGGATTAACTCTCTCACCTAATGACTTAGGGAATATTGTGATTAAGCATTCTAGGATTTCTTGAGATCGTTTGGCATATAGGCATGCATGCCCAATTGCATTATCATGTGGTTTCTCTAACTTATCCTCTTCGACAATCTCACGCAGGCATTCTAGGCAATCCTTAAGGGATGAGAAGTATGTTTGAATAGCAAGTTTGTTATTCCTGAGATGAGGAGGGACATATTTCACAGACAAAGCATATTTGTTATCCATGGGTACCTTAGGTCCATCCTTCCCCCCATTGGTCATTGGCATTTTCCTTTTACCTGGCTCTTCAGATTCTCAATTTCCTTTTGCAATGAAGCTATTTGTTCGTTATTTTTGTTACGAGTGACCTTTATTGATTCAAATAACTCATTGAAATGACGTTTAACCTTTTCATTTTCTTCTAGAAAACTTTCGTTTTCTTGTTGTAAAGTGTTTACTAAGTTTTGAAGATGAAACGTTTGGGAATTCTAAGAATCTAAAGGAAGAGGCATTTGGGAGCCAGTCACATTGTTCTTTTCACCCTTCAATTGAGAAATTTGGGCTTTCAACTTTTTGATCGTGTTACAATGAGCCTGAATTTGTTCATCTCGTTTGTTTATTTGAAAAACTGCATCAAACTCTGGAGCATCTGAGGATGTCTTGATATTTGAAGTTTTTACATTTTCTTTAAGATGTTGATATTTTAGTTGTAAATTAAAATGCTCAACCTCTAGCTTAGAAAATGTTTAACCAAATTGTCGTGATCATCCAGTTCAATTTTCTCGGTTTGTTTAGAATTAGTCTTTTCAAGCTCAATGACACGATCATGGGAGACTTTCGGGCAACAGATAATTCATGAAATTGAGAAGCGTTAATGGAACAATTTGTAGCGATGAAAACACATCTTGAGCAACACATTCGGTAATAAGAGTCTCATTCAATGTATGCAAGTTCTTCCTCTCAATCTCATTATATTTTAGTGCATGCTCATAATCACTAACCTCAACTATCATTGCATCAAATTCCTTTTCCATTTCTTTAATGTCTAAATTCATTCCCTTTTAAGACTTTCAAAATGGTCTTTTAGTTGTTTAAAGAAAGGCATGACTTGATTAAATAACATTCTTTCGTTTGCTCAAAACCCTTTCCCTTCAATAATACCGGTGGGTGTGATTCTTTTCTTGCAAGTTTTCTCAAAATTAACAAATAGTTGAAAGATAACGATTGATGATTAAGGTCTTGCTTTTAGTGGCAATAGTTCTAGGAACTAGATACATTGGTGTATTGGGAGGATACACAGTTGCTTTAGGCATTTTCCTAAGGGAGGTTTGTTTCAACAATATTTTCCGCTTTACGCTTATCTAAGTCCATTTTCCGAACACTTGTTCGGGAGTCAACAATATTTGAGGCTTAAACATGTTCAAGGAGATCCAATTCTCCTTTTGTAGTTATGGGGAGTGATAATTACTTTCTTCTTTGCATTTAGGATCATCTAGTTTCTTATTCATCTTCTCCTAGTGATTTCATCTAATTTCTTATCTTCCTCGTGCACTCAAATCAACTAGGTTTTGTCTAGGTTTAAGAATCTCATTGCCATCATAGATTACACTTTGAGTGCTTTTGCTATCTTCCCGTACTCGGGGTTGGGCTTATCTATAATGGGAACACTATGCTTATCGCTTAAAATTCTATGCTTAGTGATCATGCGAGCGATCTGAATGGTGTTCCTTGTATGTACAACTTGTTTTCAAGTTTGTTTTCAAAGTTTTCGATTAGAAAAATCTTTCAAGAGTTTTGATTCCTTTGCATTAAATTCTTGCTTAAGCATTTTCACATTTTCTTGAAGTTCTTGTTTTGCTTAGCGCTTTAGAAAGCTTTTCTTGCAAGGAATTTAACTCTTGTTTTAATACTTCTTCTCTAAAATTACTTTTCTAATGATTATACGCACTTGGTCATCCATTTTACGCTCACGAATGGTCAACTCAAATTTTGCACGTTGTTCATAAATAGCAACACGTTCTTTATAGGCATTTAGTTGAAACTACGTAATCATCGGATGCACATGCGGTGAATTCATCAAAACATAATCATTATTGATGCGAAGATGAATCACTTGGTACAACTTCACTTTCACTTTGTTTCACATATTGATTATATGGGACAACATTGATACTACCCATATTTTCAATATTTGATTCAATAGTTTGAGTTGATTGTACTTTGTCATGCATCTTTTGCACATCAAGATCATCGTATAGTTTTAATACCTCGAGATGAGTTTGTCTTTGGATGGGCTAGCTTGTGGTGAAGATGAGACCTTGGGAGAGACCATTGGAGAAATGCTAGCCATAAAGATGGTTTGTGCAAGTGGGTTCTTCATCAACATCAGTCGTATGCATCACAATCGCCTACTTGAAAGGCATTCTAATGATTATGGCCTATCTCCGAATTGGTTGCTCATCCACATCGCATCATATGTCTTAACATTTCCTCGGCCAAGAACAACAACTCCTCTTCATCCAAAGTCGCACCATTATCCCGAGCTTGCACAAGCAACATCTTATCCCTAAAGTACTCTACATTCGAGGCGTTTTGGCGATGTGCAGTTCCTTGCAATGTGTCCCTCACCTCTACAATTGTAACATTTGATTGGTTTTGCTTGACCACGATTTCCATTCCTTCCTCTATTCGATTTTCGATAACCTCTACCACTCCACCTCTTGCTTGTTCGTATTGTCGTTCTTGAACTGGCCGCACCATAACCTTCCCATCTCGACGGTGGCTTGATTATGTGGGTTGGAAGCGGTTACGATATTGTTGTTGGTGTGTGGAAGAGAGTTTATGTTTTGACTAATCGGAGAGCCATTGATTAATGATGTTTCCCATGTGTGCATCGGCATCGACTTGTTTGAACATAGGATCGGGAATGAGTTTGTGATTACCATTACCCATGGGTATGACTTGTGATGCTTTGGTTGTGATTCCGATGTTTGAGTAAAATGTAGTTGAATCATTTGATGAGCTTGTTTCTCCACAGTTGGTTTTGAACCGATTAAGAATCCTTTTTCAAACATAGCATGTCTCTCATTTTGGAGAAGAAAGGCATACTGATTGCTCATAGTTTGTATTCTTCAATCCTTTGGTGAGCTTCACGAGTGACAAACTTGTGCCATTCGGGATTCATGTTGTTCACAAATTTTGAGTTCAATGAATGTTAGGCATAGTCAACATGATGTTCCTCATATCATTAACAAGCTTGTGGAATCTCACATAATACTCATAAACACTCTCATCTAGTTTCATCTTGAAGTGTTCAAATTCATCATAGAGTTGTGATTCTCTGTCTTCCATAGTTAATTCGAACACGAGAAGCATCTTGACATTATCCCACACCGCCTTGGCTTCGTGTTGTGATTGATCGACTTGTAGATATCTTTTGGAAGACCTTGAAGTACGATGTTAGAAGCCCCGATATTAGCATCGAATCTCTTTTCTCCTTATCATCGAGCTCATCATATGTCTTTGGTCCATCAATTCCATAGATCATTGTTCCATCTTCAACAGATCAATTAAGTCTCTAGTAGTCTCAACCCGATATGGTCCTTCATCAATGGATTTGAGAATGTTGACTCCATTTTCCTTTCCAAGACAAGACAATCGATTCGTTGAGCCCAAGAGTCATAGTCGATTCATCAAGCATGGGTGGGCAGTATCCGAACCACCGCTTGAACATCCTCGGCAATAGTGGAGATGATTGTAGGAACGTTGGTAGACATGATGACAAATTAAGCGGATTTTATAACTCTATGATTAAACCGGAAATAGATTCTTTCACGGATTTTACTTAATCAAGAGAAAACCGTATTTAAAGGAAATCACTCAAGTCGCTAGGAAAACGTGAACCAAGTCGCTAAGTGCTAAGTCGCTAAAGTTCCAAGTGGTTATATAACAACTCGCTACAATCCAAGTCGCTAACAAAATTTTGGCAACAGAATTAGCTAAGCACCAAGTCATTTGAATATTCAAGTCGCTAAATAGCAACTCGCTAGGTACCAACTCGCTAACACCAAGTCGCTAACAATATAAAGTACAAGTCGCTAACTTAAACCAAGTCGCTACTCGTAGTGGGGAATCCACTAATCGTACTTTTGTCGGCTTGTCTCAATAGACAAGTCGCTAGCTCAACTCGCTAGGGCGTTAAACACCAACTCGCTACCAAATTGTAAAGCAAGTCGCTACCAAGAAAACCTTTACGTGGCTCAAGTCGCTAGCATGAAAAACACATCACATCAAACCATTAACACAAGTATGATCTAACCATGGCTCTTGATACCAATTGTAAGATATTGGATTTCACATACACATCAAACCATTAACACAAGTAGGTGTACAAGAGTGTTTTAGAGAGAGAAAGTTAGAGGTTTAGGGAACTTAGTGAGAGAAAGTGAAAGATATTATTGTGAGCTCCAACTCTCTACCTTGGAAGGTAGAGAGTATTTATAGTCTTACAATAAAACGCCACACAACGGGTGTGGATCGGGCATACGGTGGGTAAAGACCCGTCCAGTCCTCCACGGTGTTACTTAACTAAATACTACTTAGCTTAAAATAACTACGACTACGAGCTTTCTAACGATTACATATACTTGAGGTGACCGACTCTTTAATACACGGAATTTCTAATTCCTAACAATCTCAAAGTGTTTGATATTTTTGATCGGGGGAGAATTTGTGATTTAATAATGAAATTTGATAAAAGGTAATCGTTTTGATTTAATTGTGCAGGCTGCTCTCTCATATGTGCTAAACGCTTTCGAATCTCGAAGCACATTTTGAGGAGGAGCATAACTATCGAGGTACAAAAACTTTTTAAAGTTATTTATAAAGTACCTTGATTGAGTTATCAAATGGTTTCCTTAAAGGCTCTTGTGATTGTGGATGTGCTTCAAATTAACCCTTGCCTCTATGTGATAAAATTATTTCAAATATCCTATGCACATATTGAGGGGGAGAATTTTACCATGAAAATCAAATGGCTTTTTCGTATGAAAATTGTGATCAAAGAAAATATTTCAAAGTCCTCTTGCCTCCTTGTGCTAAACAATTTCTAAATCATACGCATGTTGAGGGAGGTTTTCTAAATGATCAAAACTATTAGGGTACAAAATGCTTTGATCTCGTATCACGGTACCTTGATTGTTTTTCCAAATGATTTTTCAATTGGTTTCAAAGAAGATTGAGCTGTACCAAAAGACCGACCATTTTACTTTATGCATGGAGTTATAAGGATGGTGAGGTTAGGTATTTGTTCCCACGATCCGCCGAATCGGAGGGATCTACCGAGGACAATCCACTAGATAGTGTAGAGTCCTTAGGTATATTGAAAAAGGAGAAAAATGAGAAATGGGAAGAGTGCGGACTAAGAGCGAGCTAGTCTTGGAATAAACCCAACAAGGTTCTAGTAATGAAGTCTCGGTAAGCAACGAAGGGTTGAAGAATGAAAAAAATTGAATGTGAAAAGGGTGAAAAGAAATAGCCCTCCAATAATTCAACCTTAGAGGCGGACACGGGTTCAATACATATGCTACTAGTGTTTACTAAGGTAACACTGGTATTGAAGACAAGGCGTCATGGACCCAAAGGACCTTGCACTAAACTTCCCAAACTACTCAAGTTCCTCTTAAAGGGCCTGTTTTCATTCTCACGGGAACCAACATTATCTATCAATTTCTCTTGAGATTGTTGATATTGAAGAAGGAGACCCTCTCCCTAGTCTCCGACCAAGAGATCATCCACAATATCTCGTTAGGACACTAAATTCATGAAGACTTGCTGTTTCAGACAATGTGGAAAGTAAGTATATATATTAAGAGTCCTACGCATTATCCTTGTGGTATTGCCAGAATATCTGAGTGGTATGTAAAAGTATTCACGATGAAGATGGAAATTCTTCTAGAGCCAACATCAAACAAGCTCTTGGTGGGTGACATGTGAGATCTTCTCGTAAGATCAAGCTTGTGACAAGCGGATAGAAGCGATGGGAGATTCATTCTTGAATCAACCTTGGTCGAGAATGGTATTGGCGAATACTTTTGGAAAAACCGTTCGATGTGCAAATCTTCTTTTCTCTAGCACGTCGAATGTGTATTCATTTCAAATTCAAAAGTATCTCGATTGAAAAATACTTTTAGAAAAACCGTTCGATGTGCGAATCTCTTCTTTTCGCTAACACGACGAATGTGTACTCATTCTCTAATACAAAAATATTTTGATTGAAAATTGATCTTTCTCATAAAACCTTCGTCGTATTGCAAAACTCTTTCTTCAAGCAATACGCGATTGTTTTCAAATCATTTTCATCAATCAATGAATCTTAATTTTTTGGTTCACTCACTCCGTGTTGTCTTCTTTGAGGCGTTCGGTTTGAGAACATTGCGAAACCCTGTCAAGGAGATTCTTAGGAATCCTACGATCACAGAGCGGTACTTGTCGCGATCAGCGGGGAACCGTGGGCGTGTACCTCAATTCAACGAAAGTGGTCAAAGACACTTTCGTATGTTTTATTGCTAGCTGTTGTTTGCGGTACATTTAGACGGTTGCGGTGATCGAATTGAGGAGTCAATCCAAAGCCGCATGCTCACGGCATCTACACTTAATTTGAAGAAATCATGACCGGTGCATATCTACATAACACGGCTATGATATTTCATACTATGCTACGCTTAGTCTTTGCAAATATCATGAACCGATGGGCTTCCGCTACTCGATGGAAAGATGTCATGATTCAAAAGTGTGAGCATGTCGGTCCAAAAGTCACAACTTCACATGATGGCAACACAATAAAGGGTGATCCGAGATTTCATGGTGATGATCTCAATGAAAGCTCGAAGATCATCAAATATGGATCGGACCAAAGACTCCACTAAAGTACAAATCTATGCGGACTTTGAAGAATCGCTACAAAAGCACAAAGATTGAGAAGTGAAGAATTCAAGTCTACGAGCTCAAGAACAATGTCAAAGAAAGAATGCTAGGATGCAAAATGTATTTCATGGGGTGACCTCCTTAGGGAGATTGTTAGGAATGGAAATTCCATGTTAAAGTGTCGGTCACCCCAATTATAGTCTAGCATATGTTAGCTCGTAGATTTGTAGTTATTTACGTTATGTAGTAGTTTATTAGTTAATTTGTAGCGTAGAATAGTTTAGTGCAACACCGTGGAGGAAGGACGGGTCTTTACCCAATGTATGCCTGATCCACAGTCCGATAGGAGGACGGTATGTTTGTAACTATAAATACCCCTTCCATCCATGGAAGGGGTGGTGCTTCATTCAATCTAACATTCTACATTTTACAAAGCAAGTCTCTAGCTTGAACACCCTCTCTATCTTTCTCTCTCTAAATATGGCAAACATGTATTTTGATCATCCAAGACCACCCGAATCATCAACACATAAATATTTACGATCCTACAAATATAACCACCATCACCATCACCTCCCAGCCGCCACCATCATTTTAAAAAAGACACCACAAGATCTGACCAATACCATTGAAAAAAGACACCACAAGATTCGGCCAACACCCATCGTCAAAGATCTTTAAAGATCTGGCCAGATTATCGTTCGTAAAAAGACACCACAAGATCCGGCCAACACCCACAGGCTCCGGCCAAATTTATCTTCAAAGATCCGGCCAGATTTCATCGTTTGTGATCTGAGTCGTCGCCGGAGTCATCGTCATCGGAGTTATATGTAATTTTTTTTAAAGATCTGATAGATCTATAACTTTTTTGGTAAGTTCATGATGGATCCTGTAGTTTGAATTATCATTTGATAAAGACTTGTAAAACGTTTATTTTCAAGTATTGAAGTATAATGCAGCCGAATATAATTGATTACTATTTTTAAGTAGGGTAAACGATACGTTTGTCTATTTTTTTTCGATATCAATGTATAAATATAATGCTATTATATCCAACTCGTATCTTATTGGCTTCCTTGAGCCAGTGGATACAACTTGCAAATGAATAATCCAACATAAAAGTCGTTTTCTATTTTTATTTGTTTCTAGCTGTCATTTAGAAAAGTCTACAAACACTAAAATAAGGAGTGGGTAGTGGTCAAACAGTGGTGGCTGAGCAATTGATCACTGGTGGTCGAGCAGTTGAGCAGTTGAGCAGTGGTGGTGATGGACTGGTGAAGTGGGTGAGGTGGGGTAGGTAAGGTACAAGTTATGATACATGATATACAAGTACAAATATAAATGCACAAAGTACTTGTAGCAAATCATAAAGCACAAGTACATTAAAAAAATATAATTAAGTATAAGGGTATTTTTGCAATCTAATAAAAACAAGAAAATATCCTATCTAACTCACAGCATTTGCAAGGGACACATGTCATAAAAGGGTGGAGTCGATCAGTTAATCAGTTGAGCATCGCCAAAATAGGAAAATGATGTTAAAAGTGACTAGATAATAGATCAAGGTTGGATTTTTGGCCCCTTTTGGTAATTTTCTCTTATTTTTTTATTCGGTTGACTAGGACACGTGTGAAACATGGACAAAGGTTGCCCCAAAGAAGAGTCACCCCGTCTATTTTGGACTTTTGAAGAAAAAGGAGGTAGAAAGTGATATGCATTACATCGACGGGTCTATATTTGGAATTTTCTCTTAATTTACTTTCTAATGATGACATACATACATATGCTAAAATATATTACAGCCATATGCTAATATGTCATATGGTGCATGTCAGTAAAATTTCAAAAAAATAAACTTTAGTTTGCAATTTGCTCCATTTTCACCCAAAAAAAAAAAAAACAAAAAAAAAACAAAACCTTAGGAAAGTCGGTAGTTTAGAGAACTCTACAAACATGTTCAAAACATCATATATTTTATAGAAATGCTAAGTTTTGACATTTTTATGCATAGAAGTAAGCTTTACAAAAAGGGGGCCGGGCTTTTGCATATATATCTCTCTAAAGATAGAAAATTGCATATATATATATCCATAGCATGCATAAAAATCATTGTATCATGTGAATCAAAAACTTGTACTAAGGATATATATGCAATTTTGCACTTTTAAAAGGGTATATATGCAATTCCAAAAAAAAAGTAGAGGTTATTCCAAACACCCTATTTTGACCTATTTTGCATACATTGATCTAAAACCATCCATACATCCACATAACTACAAATTATGAACTTGACACTTTGAAGACAACATGCAAAACACATTTACATTAAACTTGGGGGTTTAGACTTGATTAAGCACGACCAAGATCTTCTAGTTACCCATTATACCCAAAAAGGGTAACAAGCTCCTACATCTTAAGCTTCCTACTTCAAGACTTCTCCTTAACTTTATCAACACCACTTGGACCTACAAAGAAACAACTATTCAGCATAAAATTCTTAGTAAGTAAATGGCATAACACATTAACACATAATCCACTATCATGGATGAACCTTGGTTAGATGAATACTAACTAAGCTTTAACAAGTATGGGAGAAACTTACATAACAAAGTTCTCTAACCAAAAAGTTAGACCTTTAACATACCTTAGCTAGTCATTTATCTAGCTAACTTTAACACTAGAATTTGATCCAAGCAAAACCTTACCTAGCTCCCTATACACTTTAACAATACAATATCATAACTACATTATGATAAGGGTTTAACACAAACACTTTAACAAATACAATATCATAAACTACATTATGATAATGCTTTAAGACAAGTTATGGCCATGTTATTTACCTTAATTCCACAACTAGTCTACTTTTGCAATGCCAACCTATAACACTTGGTTTCTATATGAAAATCAATTCATATTTAGAATACTATTTCAATCATAACAAGTGTAACTACTATCCATGTGCATACTATTTAGCATGCACATGATCAGCAAATGTGATCATATGAACTCTTTTCTTTTATTTCAAACACTTCATCATTTACATATGATCATCATACATGATTATTAGGAAACCCCCAATTCTTCAAATTAGGTAAAATCATTAATTCATCACAAATTATTTCCCCTTATCTTAATACTCCCTCCATCTCAAAAAAAGACTCCACAAACAAAAAATGAGCAAATTGATATGTGTAATTAATGCTAGTTTTGATTGATGAAAATAATTTTTACCCTCATAGTTAATGTAAAAATTAGAAATAATTAAATAATGTATGTTTTAATTATAAGGCTAAAGTGAGAAAATCAGTCATTATTAATATCCAAAAATAATATGTAGACACTTTCTTTGGGACAAACATAAATAGTATAGTGGACACTTTTTTGGGAAAGAGAGAGTAATACATTAATTTAACACAAAACTCCATTTTACCTAATCCCTCAAATTACAACTCATAAACCTTAGTTTAAAACACAGCCAAATCACAAATTAATCATCATTTACATGTGGGGAATGGTGTTTAGGAGTTAGTTCACTCTATCTTGATCAATCTTACTCTTAATAGATTGTCTCTCTTTCTCTATTGATAAAAGTCAACCCACACACACACTTACAAATCTAGAACTTTTGAGAATAGTCAACAAACCCAATTTTAGGTTAGCTATAACCAAAATTCTGACGGGAGTTTGGGACTTTGGCAATTTTAGTCCTTCAAGTTCTAACATCACTATTTAAGCCACATAAAACTTCGATATTTTAATACCACTAAAACACTGACTTTTAATTTATTTCTAAAGACCAACCAATCAAATAAAAACTTGTAAAACATGGCAAAATAATATTATCGTATAAAAATACCTCATTTGGTTTGAGTGTGTGACAATATCTTTTTGTTTGAATTAAAAACTTTGTTCCACTAATAAACAAGGAGGGTGTAGTGGTGGATAAGGGAGATGGGATGCGGGAACTTGGAGATGGGTATTGGATTGGGTGAGGGAACCGAGGGTAAAGTGTTAAGAATCGATGCTCTAGGTTTATTAGACCTTATCTAGGATAATCAATAAAGTACAAATAACAATGAACAATAATAAGATGCAGCGGATAAACTAAACATTATTGTTATTGTTAAAGGTTTCTTCGTCATCATCATGTGTTCTACAAAACACATCTGACCCCAATCTTAGGCGATCAACTCTAAGACGGTTACAATCTAACGGGGATCAATGATCCTTGAGGCTAAACACTCTATATCGACTACATCAAAACCTTAGGCACCCCACGCCTAGGTTTTCCCACACACACACACCTTTGTCTGATGTTTACATTGTTTGACCCTTATAAAACCTAATTCCATGCCTCTCTTTATAAACTAGAGAGTTAGGGTTACAAATGACTACAAGGGACTAGATAATAAATACTTCTTTGCTAAGTAGGTCCCTTGTCTTTCTTTGTCTTCAATAGTCCTTCATCTTTCATGTACTTTGTCTTATCAACTTTAAATATAGTTCCCAACATAAAGTAATGGGGGAGTTTGAAGCATTGGGAAAAACTATGAGAAATACTAACATCACTTTTAATTGCGGGGACGCGTGGAAGTGGGGAGTTAGAAGCATTGGTACAAACTATGAGAAATACTAACATCACTTTAAATTGCGAGGGACCCGTGGAAGTGGGTGCACGATGATAGTGGCGTTTTTTCGTCAAGGCTTTCTCAAATTTGGTGGAAGAAAAGTGCATCAATATTGGGAATCACAATAGCGAGACGACGTGGGATAAACTTGTTCCCAAAAAGGTAAATATTTTTGCGTGGAGGACGGTTCGTGGTAGACTTCCTGTTCGGGTGGAACTAGACAAGAAAATGATCATTCTTTACATGATTTTATGCCCACACCGTGATGAGATGCGTGAGACTATAAATCATAGTTTGATCCTATGTAATAAGGCAATGAAGGTTTGGGAAAAAGTTTCGAGTGGTGGAATTTACGAATGTAAATGTATTCTCTGAATGAGATGTTAAGGTATAATGGTGGCACCGCAATTTCGAAGAAAGTACAAGAAATTGTGGCAATCGTGGTGTGGACAACATGGCACTATATATGGAAAAATCGTAGTTATCGTGCTTTCGGGAAAAAGGTTGAAACGACAAAAATTTATTTCATAAAATTCGTTTGAGAGCATACGAATGGATAGTTAGAAGGTCCAGTAAATACAAAGTAAACTGGGAGCAGTGGATTGCAGAACCTGGTATATGTATGTGATACGCGTACAACGCGTGTTCGGGGTCAAAGGAAACTTCCTTTTCTTCGAGCAAGTTTTTCAACCACTTAGGCAGTGAACCTAATTGTTGTAGTGTAGTATTAGGGTAAGTCTCGGGATTGATATCGTTCTCTAGGGGAATATGAATGCTAGTGAGAAATTACTACGCTAAGGTTGGGGTTGAGGAAGATTATTTTTTTTTAATCTTTTTTATATTTTTTGGAAAATTGAAATTACAAATCTCGGGGTATTGGATTTGGGGGGTAGTATTTCTACCGATTACTCTACTATTATCTATTCTAATTAACTAATCTAAGGGGTAGTCTATGTCTAATTGATGTGTGCTCGTATGATGATTAAAGATGTGTTTACCTAGATGCTATTACTCCCGAGTTATCTCCTATTGATGGTTGAATTGTCACGTCCTTATTCTTAACGCGTTGTGTCTTCTAAGGTCGTAGGGTATGCTTTCTTCCCTAACTCTTTGAGACTACCTTAAGGTTATTGCCTACAAAATCTCTAGGATTCATAAACTAACTCTAAGGTTATCTTTGGATTTTTAGCCTACAACAACTCTAGGCGATTATAAACTAATGTTCACAAAGATTACTCAAGCATTAAAAACACAACGATGGCCTATTGCAATCCTAGGCCAATTACAATTAAGATAAGAGACAACCAATCAATATTCAATACCTAGGTTTCATAGATCTAAGCAAACACATAAGTAAATTAGCCGAACATGATGAACATGCAAGCATACACACATACAATTAAAGACATAATTAAATCAATGAAGTAAATTACTTATCTTGTTGTAAAATAGGGTATGAGAACCCTAAGATACTGCCCAAGACAGCCAAAAATCGTTATTAGGTTTTACTCCACAATTCTACCTCTCTAAAAGTCTGAAAATTCGAATTCTATATATAGAGTTACAACTGCGACGACGCCACTCTTTAATTGTGGCGCCGTCGGATCGCCGCATTAGGGTTTCGTCTTGACCACGTCAACTTTGTGACGGCGTCACCTTGTGGTTGTGACGTCGTCGACTTCATCTTCCGGCGCCGTCGAATGCGAATCTAGGTCGCCCGAGTTGTGACGCCTTTCTTTAAAGCTCGGCGTCGGTACAAAGTAACAATTTCATACGAGTCGTCACAATTATAGGGACGGCGTCTCCCTTTATCTGTGATGCCGTCAGGTGCGTTTCCAGCAGCTTGAGTGTCTCGATCTTGACTTTGGCCACTTTATTCGTATATTCACTCCTTTTCGTCCAAATAAGTGTCATTCCAACATTTTGCCTTCAAGAGACCTAAAAAGTGAAAAGGAACGAAATTAAGCAGTAACAGATATAAAAGTGGTCGATTAAAGGCTTAAATGACCCCTCAAAAGTGTACATTTTAAATCCTTATCAAAGTATTTGAGACATGCTAAATAATAAAGGTTTAAATAAATAAAGGTTATAAAAAAATATTTGCTCGCCACAAAAGACGGGTACCTTCTATAATTAATAATAAGACAATCTTCTATAAATGTATCAGTTTTTTAATACTTGGTTACGACTTTTATTTACAGGATGTGTATATCAACCAATACCACTTAGAGACAGGAATGGCAATGGGCCGGATTTGGGGCGGGGCGACCATCCCCATATCCAAACCCGATTACAAAGATCATCCCCAAACACGCCCCAATCCCTATTGGGGATTTTATCGGGGCGCCCCATTGGGCAAGATGCTCCCCCAAACCCGTCCCATTCCCGTTAGGGTCTTATCGGTTTTTCTTTTTTAAGCGCCATCCTCCATCATACTCATGTCTTTCCCCATTTATTCTTATTTTTACGCTATTAACAATATAATTTTACGGAATAACTTAAAGAATCGAGAACCCATTAATAATATATTAGACACTGGAATAAATCATAACTCTTTTTAAAATATTATGACACAAAACAAGATTTTATGATAAAAATAACAAAAAATAGAGAATTATATTTAGTAGATAAATACTAGCACAATATTTAAGGTAAATAGATATATGTATATGTATATGTATACGTATATGTTTCGGGGCGGGGAGGGGATAGTGTGCCCCGTCCCCACCCCAAACCCGATAAGAATCCCCGTTAAGGCCTCAAAACCCGCCCCGAAACCCGAAAACCATGTCCCACCCCAATAATTTCAGGCTTCGGGTTTTCCCGTCAGGTTCGAATTTTTTTGCCAGAGATATAACATATGATCCTCTTTACAAGCCTTATACGTATTATAGTAATTTTCAAATGCATTAACACTATTTATACGAAATAGTTAACATATGTCATTAAATAATGGATCATCAAATCTTCTATTCAAATATATATATTTACACATATTTAATGATCGTATATACAGTAATAACATACACAATTAGATTTTTTTTATAGTTATATTAGTACAAGATAATACTACCCATTAGAAAAATTGGAAAACCCAGCCCACATTGGAATAACTAAGCAACCTAGCGAGGGTGATACCCTATAAATATAATCACGTTATATAATTTAGAGACATTCGTATAACGTCATTCTCATACACAGCCATGGAGTCGTCTTCTAAGGTATGTTTTATAAAGTTAGGGTTTTATTTTAGTTTTGTAAGTTTATTGTTTGTTATGATATTGCTTTGTTGTGTTTGTTGATGAATTAGGGTTAGTTAAGTTGAAGATGTTGAAGTAACTGCAACTCGATGATATGCAAATATTTACCGTGAATAGCAAATTGCCATAAAGTTATTGTTGTAACTAAGTTGACCGTACGCAATACTGAATTTATGTGAGGGTTAAGCGGGTGTTTGGATGAGTTTATTTTATGTGCTTATTGCTTATTGAGATTTCAAGAAGCTGATGTGACTACTTTTCCTATCTTATGATTATATCGAGCTTATGGCTTATATATAAGCTAAAAACTCGGGTTGATTGACGTTTCAAAATTTTAATAAGCCATAAGCCTATATAATAAGCTCATCCAATGATACAAACACCCCCTTTAGATAGGTTTTTGTGTTTCCTTAAAATCTTTAGCTTATTCTAATTGATTTGTAATTCTTTTCATATATGGTGCTGCTTTTCAGCATATGATGCTTACGTTTTTCTTTATGGCCTAGGAACATTTATCTTTGGAACACTGCTTAATGATCAGCTTTACCTTAAAATGTATTAATCAATTGAATTATTATTCCCATGTGATTTAAAGCTTGCATGATCCTATTTAATTAGCATGCTATACTTTGGAACTACGTAGTATATATGAAACATTGGTGTTAAATATATATTTATTACTACTAGCTAGTTTTTTTTACGCATGTTGTGGGTTATAAATATAATTTTGCAAAGAATATACTTATTTGTAAATCAACGGACATATGAATAAAATATCTCTTTATTTTCGAATAAGTTTTCCATACATGCATGGGGTATAATTATACAATTTTCAATCATATATGTACCAATACTGTAAACCTAAGCCTAACTAAGTAATTCTATGACATAAATAATTCAAAATTGTCCCTATAAACCGTAAATATTATTTTCTAATTGTATTGCAGCAGGATTGCGCCATATGCATGGACACGATGAAACCAGGCCATGCCTTCTTCACTGCAGAATGCTCGCACACTTTCCATTTCCATTGCAATACATTAAATGTAAAACATGGAAATCGAGTCTGTCCTGTTTGCCGAGCATTATGGAAAGAAATCCCTTTCCAAGGTATGCCTTCACAACAAGGAAACTTTCACCGCTATGCTCGTCCACCATTTCAAGCACGGCAGCCTCCACAACAAACACACTCTAGCCGCAATGTTCGTCAACGATTTCAAGCACAAGAACCATCCGTCTTTGATGATGATGAACCTGTCAATCAGGAATCGGAAGAAATGCATTCCAATAACTCTAATTCTAATGAAGGAATCAAAATTAAGACATACACTGAAATTCCTGCAGTAGCAAAGTCAGAAAAATTTGATGATTTTGGCATTTTAATAAATCTCAAAGCGCCTGTCACTCAAGAAAGTCTGAATTCTCGAACACCTGTTGATCTTGTGACAATTCTTGATATTAGTGGTAGCATGGAGGGTTCAAAGATTGCGCTATTAAAACAAGCTATGTGTTTTGTGGTACAAAATCTTGGCCCGTTAGACAGACTGTCGGTCATATCGTTTTCTTCTTCTGCTCATCGTGTGTTTCCACTTCGTCGTATGACTGAGATTGGAAAAAGAATCTATACAGTTAATTAACTCATTGGCTGCTGGTGGTATGACGAATGTTGTTGAGGCCTTAAAAAGGGATCCAAAGTGATGACTGACAGGAAGTTCAAGAATCCAGTGAGCGGTATGATACTTTTGTCAGATGGTCAGGAAACTTGCAATACTCAGGAACCTTTAACGTTGCCTGATACTACGCATACCAATTCACACATTTGGGTTTGGGAGGATCATGATGCAAACTTAATGCACTCTATTTCAGAAAAGTCTGGAGGATGTTTTCGTTCATAGAAGCTGAGAATGTGATACAAGATGCTTTTGCTCAGTGTATAGGTGGGCTTCTGAGTGTAGTGGTTCAAGAATTACGTGTTGAAGTCGAGTGTGTTCATCCTGCATTGCGGCTCGGATCGATCAAAGCTGGGAGCTATAAAGTGGGTGTGGACAGTGATGGTAGATCGGGGTTCATTGAGGTTGGAGATTTATATGCTGAAGAAGAGAGGGATTTTCTCTTATCAATGGATATTCCGGTTGTTGAGTCAGAAAATGAAATGCCATTGGTGAAGTTTAGACTTATTCACAAGGACCCGTTAAAGGACACATTCGTGACCATTGCAGGAAACGAAGTGACAATATTGAGGCCCGAAACTGTGGGTAACCAAACAGTGTCACTTGAAGTCTACAGACAAAGAAACCGTCTTAATGTTGCTAGTGTGATTGCTGACGCCCGTGTGGCGGCTGAACACGGTAACCTGACGGAAGCAAGATTAATGCTCGGCGGTTGCCAGGAAAAGTTATTGCAATTGGGGCCGGCACTTGGCAAAGATGAGTGTGATGGTTTGGATGAGGAACTGGATGAAATGAGAGAAGGAATGGCTAACCCTAGAGTGTATGAGTCGAGAGGAAGGGCTTATGTGTTGTCGGGGTTGAACGCACACTCAAAGCAGCGGGCTACGGCTAGGGGTGACTCCACTAAGAGGGGATGCCGAAAGAGGACTTACCAAACACCAAAAATGAGAAGCATGGTTAAAAAATCTCAGAAAATGGCTATAACCCCCTACGTAAGCCAACCCAAAAAAAAAGAAATTGTGAAGATGAATCTATACCTTCCAGTGCTGCAAATTTTAAACAGTTTTCGCTGTTTAGATTTATGTCGTTATTTGAATTTGAAAAATGTAAAAGTATTGGTTTAGTTTTTTCACGTTGATTTTGATTTGGATTTGGTTTTTTGTGGGAATAATTGTTTTTGGATATTAGAAAATTGATGATCTCTGTTTTCTCTTTTACGGTTTTCTTATCAGAAAATTAGAAGATATGTTTGATCCTACCAAGTACCAATTATATGAGTAATCTATTTGCACCAAAACACAAACCTAATTATGTTCTAACGATAAATCACTTGTACATTTATATTAAGTATTTTCTCTCTCTAAATTCCCACCAATCATTTTTTCAAATCAACCAATCAAATCATTAGATTTATTTTGTTTTTGTTGTTACAAACTTACTATCTTCTAAACATTTTATTTTTACTAATCTTACCGCTAGCTTGTTTGTAAAAATAAGTTTCACATTAAACAAAATTGACATCATCGTCGCTCAATAAATAAAGTTAAATTTGATAATTAGTTATTGTTGTCGGTTGTAGCTTAGAGCATGGGTGCGGTGGCGAGTTTGCTCGCCGCTTCTACGTGGCTAGCTGGCCGACGTCTTTCGTCCTCGCCACCACACCAAAGCGAGCTCGCCGTTGGTTTTTCGCCATTGCAGCGGCGAGGAAGAAGACAAACAGAAATGAATATAACCGTTGTTAAGCGGTTCGATTTAAAAAAAAAAAAAAAAAACCTTTTATTTTATAAAATTAAAACTTTACCCACCCTCTTATAAATAATACCCCATTTTTATAAAATCATTCACACACTTTTCTTTCATATCATTCACACACTACTCTTTCAAATCTATACATCTTAAGCAAAAAAAACATGAGTGGTTCAAATTCGGATTCAGATATTGATGATTTACAAGATATCGAGATGATTCTAAAAGTTGCAGGTTATGGGCAATCGTTGGCAGAACAGGAAGCTGAAAGTTCACGCACCCGTAATTACATCTACCGTGACCTGAAGTTGCTGAAGAACGTCTGATATCCGACTATTTTTCTGATTGTCCAACATACCCGGACTACTATTTTAGGCGTCGATTTCGTATGAGCCGTAAACTATTCTTAGAAATAGTACAAGGTATTGAAAATCACATTCAAACTGTTGACCCTCTTCCACTGCATTTTGATTTCTGTAGAGTCCGACCCAATGCTACAGGTGCAATGAGTATGAGTGTTATTATGAAATGCACATCCGCCATACGCCAATTGGCCTCTGACCGCACCGATGCATTTGATGAATATTTGGAAATGGGGTCACACACTGCACGCGATTGTCAGATTTTTTTACTATGTGTGTAATTGAATTGTTTATGCCCGAGTTTTAAAAAGCCTAATTTGAATGACATTCAAAATTTATATAACGCATATAACACGGTCCATGGGTTTCCGGGAATGCTTGGAAGCATTGATTGTATGCACTGGGAATGGAAAAACTCTCCCGTTGAGTGGCAAGGGCAATTTTATAGAAGTGATAAAATTATCCAACTATTATGCTTGAAGCCGTTGCGGCATACGATTTATGGATTTGGCATGCATTTTTTGGGGTAGCGGGTGCGAATAGTGATTTAACTGTTTTGAATAATTCACCGTTATTCGACGACCTTCTTGATGACATCGCCCCCAAGGTTCCGTTTCAAATAAACGGCGCAACATTTGAACACGGGTATTACCTGACGGGATTTACCCAGCTTGGTCCTCTTTTGTCAAATCATTCTCGACTGCATATTCGGAGAAAAATGCCTTGTTTAAACAAAAATAAGAAAGTGCTCGCAAAGACGTTGAAAGAGCTTTCGTGGTCCTCCAAAGACGTTGGCATATTATAAGCCAACCGGCGCGTGCTTGGACTATCAACAAGCTACGAAGAGTCATGCACGTGCATCATATTGCATAACATGATTTTGAAAGATCAAAAGTTTGCGATATCCGAAATGAACGATATTTATGTTTGTCCGCGAGCAAATATACAACGGACATGGGTTGAGCGAGATATCGAAGAATGTTAAAGAACTGCGTGATAAAGCAACTCACGCAAGACTTCCACGACATATCATTGAGCGTTTCATAACTACATCGCAACAACAAGATTAGTTTAAATTTCAGTATGTTTTTTTTTCGAATGTATTTTAAGTTTCAGATTTTTTTATTATTTTTATTTTCATTTTTAATTGTATGTTGTATTTTATTTTAAATGAATGAAATGAATTTAATTGTGTTTGGAAAATATGGAAAATAAAAAATGAAAGTGGTGCCTAACGAAGAGGTTTGAGTTAGTGACGTGATGGGGTTTTTTACGGAGTTGTTGATGCTGACACATAAGCGCCAAATGAAGTGAAAAACGCTTGATGATACCCCATACTCTTATTCTATAGAAAAGTAGTTTTGATTAGTATCTTAGCTGTGATTAGTATCACTCGCTCTGGTTAAACTTTTACTTGATGTCGCGTTAACGCCGCGTCAGAACTAACGTTTCCATCTTTAACTAAAAAATACCGCTTATTAACCTTGACTCAACTTTAACTTAACGGATAGTGATTTTTATTTTATTTTATTTTATTTTATATTTTACATCTCGCCTTCTTTAGAAGGTTAAACCTTTACATGCATTTAATGTGAGGGTGGTGTAATTACTGCGATCCTGAACTCGAAAATGTGAAATTCACACACACCTCCCACATTAAGACAAGTGCTCTAATAGAAGTATTGGAACCAAGACCTGTTACACTCACACAAACTATAGTGTATTTAATGTTATCTTTAGAACCAAATGATTCAAACATGACCTACAGTAAGATCTTTTGGTTTGACAATATCATTTGTTTATTGAGTCGTCAATACTTATAACTTGTTAGGCGACACTTTTAATACCATGTGTAGCATCTTTCGGTCACAGTGGCATCCACGCTAACATGCTCGTAATTCGATCACAAGATTTTATATTAAAGTCTAAATCGATTTAGGCCCGTGGTTTATAGATTTTAGATTAAGATTTGATTTGAATGAAAGATTGTGATTGATCAATTTAATTTAGAGAGAAAAATATTTAAAATTATATTATATTTAAAAAATGATTTATATAAAATGTGAGAGGAGAGAGGAGAGAAAATAAAGTATCCCATGCTTTATATTAAAACCTACCACTCTTCACTAACACAATCCTTATTATTTAAGATTAATCCAAACCATATGCTACCAAACACTTAAGAGATGGGGCCCACTTTTCTAACCTAAACCCAATCTAAACCACAAACCAAACGGGCCTTATACTAGTTTTAACCCATGCACACATAGGTTTTCATGGTGTGCTTTTAGTAGTATTTTTTTTTCTTTTTTTTTTTTCATTTTACACGATTTTTAAATGGGAAAATTACGAAATAGATCGTGCAGCGCATGTCACTTTATGGACCACTTTTATTTTAAATTTAGAAACCAGACCGAGGGCAGCAGCTCTTGTTCGGCAACTCAACCACGCGATCGACAAGTGTCCAGTATGTATAAGTGTATTGTTTTAAGGCAGCCAAAGTGGAGGTGGAGCAACCGTATTTTTAAAAGGGTTTTTGGTCATTTACGTTGTATAAAAGTACACATGTGAATAGTGAAAGTCTGGTGAATTTAAATTAAAAATCCAATACTCGCTCGTCTTGATGATTCATCTTCTTCACTCTCGATGTTTTTGCTTCTTTTAAAAGCATTCCTAGTTAATCTTTTCACAAATGAAGCAGTGCATTTACTAAGCGCACTCTCTTGCTCCTAACGTACAATGTTCATTGCAACCGATTATTTCCGCTCGTTATTTTTGTACAACAAGAAACCACCTTCAATTGCTCAATTTGTTCCAATAATGTGGCAAAGTATGGTACGTTTTAATTCGATTATTGTTATTCGATCCATGTTATAATGAATCGTTGTTGTTATTCGATTAATGCCTATGTTACACACGTTTTAATTCCATTCTACAATCCATTGTTCTTTTTTATGTCTGTCTGATTCGTAATTATGTAGTCTATAATACGTTGGTATAGATTCCTTCTATGGTCGCCTTAATTTTGTTTATTGTTATCAAAAAATGTCCTGTTAAAAATGTCATGTTTGGTGGGTTAAACATCTAAACTCGAACCTTTTTCAAAGGTAATCTGTTAAACTTTGTGGTTATTTATTACTTGTTTATAGGTAAAAAGTAAACATACAGTAAAAGTGAATTTTCCATTTCCACCTATTTAACTCAAGGCATATGCATAAATACTAAAAGATCGCACAAATAGTCACAACATATTTCGGTGTACATATTATAGATTATCTGAGATAACAACCATTCCGCTTGTTTTAGTACATCAACAAACCAAGAGATAAGGTAACGGATGTTACTTGTAAGCCATTTTCTTTTCCCTTTGCCTTTGCCTTTGTCGGTAGTTCTCATGATTGTGGAGGGATTATTTATGCCAATTTTCTTCTCTTTAATATCAGCCCATGTTTGTTTATTTGCAAGTCCTATTACCTGAATCCTTTTACCCGAGAGGTTCCGACATTCGGCATGACTAACTGAAGCCTTTTTTCCACGAAACTCATAAACGTTGCCTTTTTCAACATACTGTTGCGGTAAGCTACCACATCGGGTCTGTCAGAATAGTCACTTGAGCTGTAGGTAGACAAATAGGTGGATATAGAGCTTGAATCGAGTTCGGAGGTTTTGTTTGGGAAATATGAAGCCCATGGATTACATGGTCGCATTGTATCTGAATCGCTTGAAGACACTGCCATGCTTGAATCGAAGAGATTGTTATGATATCTCGCAAAATAAACAAAGTCTTTAAAGATGCGTGAAACCAAGCTTAGCATTAGAAAAATAAGATTTACTGAAACCAAAACCCACTACCTTTTTCTTTAGTCATTTTTATTAGGGTTTCTTGATATGTGTGTGTAAAAGCGCTTTTAATATGCGTGCATTTATGATCACTGTCACTATAAAAGAAAGCCTCTACCTAACCGCATTTAAAAGCATTAATCGCCTAATAAATGCTAGGTTGTTGACCTTATCCCCTAACTTTGAGCTTATAACTACTGATTATGCTAAAGCTTAGTTTTGCACCATCCTATACATTCTAACATATTTACAATAAAACTTTTGTGACCGTCATACAAGCATTTGTAACCTCGTCAAAGATCAAGTTTACTTAAAATCGACATTGTACATGCATCCGTAACCTTTTATTGCTTGGTCTTCATGACTGGCAGTATCAACTTCCACTTTCGGTTTATCACTTTAATTAGATATCCCTTAAAAAATGGTGTCTTATATCACTATGTGTTGTTTTTTTTATGATACGCAGTATTTTAAATATTTCACACGATCGTATTTAAACTGTTGTTTTTCAACACATTATCAGCCAATGTTGCATCCTTATATGTTTGTGGTTGTTTTGTTTATTATTTATTTATTTATTTATTTATTTTTCAATACAATCTACTAAAACATAAGCATCAGTTATCAATAACTCTAGTATTTGTCAAACTCCAGCAGTATTCTAGATGATCCTAACAACCATCACCACTTCTAGAACATTACAACTTAACCCGACCTACAGAATAGTACCAGTTGTTCAAACAAACTAGCAGTAGTTCCAATCTTATACTAGCAGTGGTATACCTTGAGCAGTCACTCTATCCTCATAACCATAACCAAAAACCCAACAATCCTCCCGCAAACTTGATACCTTCGTTCAAAAAATATCCAGTAACAATCTTCAATCTTCATATTCTGAAAGGATTTGGGGAATACTTTCAAACACTTCATCTTCTTCTCAATGCTTGAATAGTTCTTGAACATTGATCTTGAAGTCTGAGTAACAATGCTCTGACTTTCTCACTATCTTCATGAACTCTGATGCTTGTACATAGCATCGCAGTGAGAGTTCCAGCTCTGAGTGGATATTCTTTCTCGGAAGCATGAATGCATCTACTCCATTTGTTGTAGAAACATGATGAACTTTACATAAATCATAATAATACCATTTAGTACTAAGCACATGAACATGAGAATTTCCGAAATCATCACTTGTATCATAGAGCCTTTTAAGATTAACCACAACCGCATCTCCTTCATATCTTTGGGATCTTCAACATTAAACCTTTCTTGAACTAACCTCCATAGTGTGTCAAGATCATCTCACAAAAGCTTTTATGAGATCTTCAAACTGAATGAATGATGAAGTTTCACCACCCACCTTGTAATCTTCCATGTTGGAGCATAATTCTTTGGCGATAAATACTTCCCAATCAATGATAGGATGTCTGACTTGCAGTGGTTCAGGGTAGAAATCTTCTTCTTCTTTACAATCATCTCGATCATTGTTCTTCAATGAACTTCTCGGTTGGAACTTCTTGTTCTTGAGCAAACTTTGTCTTCTTAGATGTCTGAGATCCACTATCTTTGGCCTTTCTCTTCAAATTGGGATACCTTCTTGATTCTTATTCAGAGTCCATTGGAATAAAATCTTTATCTTGTCTTTGAACTCTGTAGTAGATACTTTCAACTTTATCATCAGACATTCCTTTGAATTGATGTCTTTTCCAACCACCAACCTTGCAACAATAATCTTTCATCATTGAAATTACTTGTGCCTTTGTTGCTTGTCTTAATTTCTTTTGGCCTTTCTTGACTGAAGCAACAGCATCTTGAAGTGCTTGATTGTTCTTCATCTGGACAAAGTCCTTTAACTGTACAGTTCTTTGATCTTCAGTTAAAGTCTTATCATCCACTAGCTCAATTGCTTTCTTCTTGATCACTGGATCATTTTTGATCAAGAACTCAATCTCTTCATCTGTTGGTACATAGTGAACTCTAGAGTCTTTTCTCTAAGTCTTGTAAGTTGAGCAATTGGAAATTTGATCTCCCATCCTATCCGACCTTTTACCTCCATAAAGCTTGCAATCTCCGCTCTTCTTGCTTTTCTTTTCAAAGAAGTTCATCTTGAGTATCGCCTCCCTCGATCCTTGGAACACTTTCCTTCATTTTTCAATTTTCAACCGGTTCGAGAAGCTTCCTCCTCTTCTTGCTTTTTTCCCTATTAATTACATCAAGATTTAGTTCCGGATGTACTCTTTCACTTGTTCTCTATCATAAGCCTCCTGCTCATCTCTACTTTTAAACTTCAAAACTGTTTCGCAATTCCTTTACCCTTTCCAATATCCGGTTGACCAACAACCCGACTTCACAGCTCACCAATCTTCAAACTTCCCAAGGGTTTAGGTGCATAAGGTTTAATTGTAGCGAGAATGGGTGCAACGATGGGTTCGTGGATTGGTAAAGATTGCTTTTGGTTTACCTATTGAATGGCAACCTCCTTTTCGACTTTCTTTTGATCTTGGTGGTGATGTAACAGTGGTTGTGATTGTAGTAGCAATGGTTGTGATAGCAATGGGAATATCTGCAGATAGCTTGTTATAATTACCTTAGAGGTGGTTCCAGTGGGTTTCTTCTTTAGAAGCGATGGATGCAACAACATAGGCGTGTTTGTTGCACACCACTTCCTTCTCTTTTTCGCACAAGTAGCTTTCAAAGCATCATTTATCGCCGCATCCTTTCCTTCCATGTCACCAACAGATAACCATCCCGATTAGCACGACTATTGATGAGTGTCTAAATACTCATCATTTTTGTCTTGTTTAGAATGCCAAAACATCCGAAAACACTCATAAATGCATCAAAATGATAAAATATCACAAATAAGTGTTTTATGTGTTTTAAATGCAAAATACTAAAATCGGTGAAAACGTATCAAGTTTGCATAATTGGCGCTTTAGTCCCCAAGTTTCAAAAGTTGTCAAAAGAGTCCTGGATATTCAAAACTTGTAAAATATCATTTTAAGTCCTTAGGATTCATGAAGTTGTCAAAACAAGTCCTTGAAATTTAAAATTGCAAAATTACAACTTTAGTCCCTCAAGTTTTGAAAATGTCAAATAAGGTCCTTGGATATTTAAAATGGGAAATTATCAAATATGGTCCTTATACTATTCACATTTGGCAGGATTGGTCCTTGTGAGAACTTTGGAAAATGGATGTGTTCATCCCTTAACTTTGCATAAATTGCAAAATGGTCCTTGTGTTAATTAATACCAATCGGACCTTTTGTGTATTTAGAACCCACCAAAACACTTGACCCCCGCCATTTATACCGTGACCCCCCAATTATGAACCCCACTTATAATATCCATCGGTCAAATCCGGTCAACACGCTACCAAAACAAATTTTACACTGCTCACTCTCTTCTACCTTGCTCGCATTCCAAAACCGCAGAGCGGTTTTCCACCAATTTTCCACCTTTCCACTGTTTTCCACTTGTATACATCTCCCTCCACCTCCACAATCCCCAAACTTCTTTAAATGCAATAACCGCTCTCGACTATTTTGGCGCCAAAACTACACTTGTACGAATATGATGAAATATGAAGATCCAATGGCTCGATAAGGTGGGAAAGATTCGGATGTCGACACAAGAGTGGAAATGATCATTATAAAGAGAAAAGGAAGCAATGTGAAGCAATATCTAGTATTTTAATTTAGCTTATGTCGTTTTTATATTTTAAGTCTTCCAGTGTATTTCAAAGCTTTCAAATACTTTGTAAAGTTATTTCATGTATTAAGAACTTATTTTCGCTTTCAATTTCAAGTTTGTGTTTATGAATTCGGTTTATGCAATATTTTGTTAAAAATCTCATATAAGCTTAAAGTCAATTGTAGTGGATTATAAGGACTCATAAGCTCACTTAAGCTCCTTATAAAGCTTTTCTAAGCTTTTAGAAAACTTAAAATCGGTTTAGTATCAAATAGAAAAAAATACCAAAATACCAAATAAATTAGTGGAAATTCAAAAATCAATGAATATGGTGAAGGAAGTCAAGCAGGATGATCTATGAATTGCTCTTGGGTTAAAGCTTTGTGGAAAGCTATTAGGGTGTTCTCAGTTCTCAGTTTTGAGCATAAAAGCAATTTGTAAGCTATTTCTTTGAAATTTACATTTCTTAGTAAATGTGTTTAAATATTGTTAATTATAGTTCAATCTGTCTTATTATAGATAATTTAAGATAATAAATAGATACCTTAGTTTAAAACTTGTTTTAATGTCAAAAGCTTCAAAACAGTCCTATTAAGGTGTGTTTGTATTTGTTGTATTAATTGTATTAGAGGTTGATTGTGGTGTTATGCTTGTCTGATATCTGTCACAATACAACATAGTAGCTCAGTCAAACCATAAAACACAATCCTTGTTTAACAAAAAAGTCAAAATTAGTTTTAATCTCACCTTAAAAGATAACTGTTAAGATTTTAGATTGTTAATCTCATCAAAGTTGCTTATAACTTGTTACTCTAGCTTACAATCATCTTATTATAGCTTATTACAACTTATTCAGTCCATAGAATCAGTTAAAATCTCATAAAAGTCAACTGCTTAGTGTAAATTAAAAAGTCAAATTTTCTTAAGTGCAGTTTTTGAATAAAATAAATAATTTTATTGTGTATTTAATATCAAGTTTTAGCCTTTAAGCTTTTGGGATAGTAAAATTTAGCTGCTTAACTAAATTAGAAAATAATAGTTCACTTCTAATTAGCTTATTAACTGCTTATTCATTAGCTTATTTTAAGTCCTTTTCAAAACATGCCTGTGCACGCTTGATATAGTCCATTTCACAAGCTCTCACAAAGCTCATTAGTGGATATTAGCTTGTGTACATTAGCTTTTGAGAAGCTCACCTAGCCATCTCAAAGTCCCAGTGTTTGTTTTAAGTTTCTAGCTTATCTCGATGCTTAAAATTAAGCTATAAAGTACCTAGCAAAACAAAAAGTGTCCTGTGTAACAGTTAAAGCTAGTGCTTATTTTGGCTTATTCAATGCTTATTTCTGAGTAATTTGTTTTTTTTAGTTTTCATTTTAGCTTATTAACAGTTGTTAAGTTTATTTTCATTCAAATTTTGCTTATTGAGTAGCTTATTAGCCATTTTGGCTTAAACTAGTGCTTATTCAATTTTTTGTCAACTGTTAAGATAAATAAGCTCTCACTGAGCTTATTAGTGGTTTTTAGAAAAAGTTTTAGTTTTGAAATTTGCTTATCTTAGTTAGCTTAAGCGGTTTGTATAAGAAAATCAAAAAATAAATAGTTTGCAAAAGTCATTGTGGGATTCAACCTCGCCACCCACTCACCACACACACACTCACCAACCGCCTTGGGTCTTTTCTAGTTTAACTTTGCACACTTTAATACTTAACCTGCTTTTCCGTTTAAGCATATCGCTTTATTTAGCTTATTTTCACTTATTAAAACTAGCTTTTTCAACTTTTGTATTTTCTTAACTTTGTATTAGTACAAAGTAATTTATAAAAAGTTTGATTTTTCTAAATAGTTTTAGTATTTTAATCATTTAATTAGTATAAAATAGTATTTAATTCATAATAAAAATATAAAAGTAAAAAAAAATATAAATCTTTTTTCTAAAATTTTCTTTTGTCATATATTAAGTAAGAAAATTGTTTTTTCACTCGTAGGACTTTTATTACACAAATTTTACGTTTTTACTTGCGCACTCGCGTAATTTTTACATATAACGCGCGTTTTCATTGTAGGTCACGTTTTTAGGTAATTTAAGGTTACTTTTTAATTAAAATAGTTTATTTAAGTTATTTTATTTTATAAATCACAAAAACATCATTGTAAAAATAGTGATAGCATTTATTTAATATATTTTAGCTTTTTAATTTTCTTTAATTTGCATTTAAGCCCCTGTAATTTACAAAACTTTCTCTTTAGGTATAAATATTCCAAAATCCTTCTCGATCACTATCCTTAGTGATTATTCGACATCTGTCGTGTTAAACACCATTCATCCTCCGTGGGACTTAACGACCTAGGAATCCACTATATTCCTCTTATCTTAATTGAATTTGGTTCTAGATGTTTGGAATCATTTACGGTTGACCATTCACAAGTGGTTAGCTTGTGTGATAAAACCCGACCGTCGGAGCTCAATCAAATTTTAGGCGCCATTGCTTGGAGGTCATAAGCGTGTTTAAGCATTTCCGATCCATTCTTGCACATATACCACCGTTTGTAAATGCAGTTTTTTTGTAAAGTTATAACAAAATCAAAAGTTCATTAACACTTTTCCTAAAGTGTTAACAACACCAAAATATATAAAACAACAAAACAATCGTAACGTTTTCTAGCTTGTGTTTCTTTTAAGGTGATTCTTAAAGAGATACGATTTGGTTAAACGAGACGATACCAAAAATATTGTCCAAAAGTTTTAAACCTTTAGCACATATCTATACCTACGTCTTTTTAGTGGTACTTAAATACATAAAATCAACCACCGCAAATCAAGGCAAGACACCTACCAACCGGGGTGTGAACATTAATAAGTTCTCGAACAATGATTTAAAACTTGCCTTTATGTCCTTGTGATTTGGTGTACCTTTTTCAAAGAAGCCATTTCATTTGTGATTATTGGTTTAAGTTCACTTGTCATTTTGCCTCGCATTTGTTTTGAAAACCATTTTTATACTTAGTGCATGCGCACTCGCTCTTCCGCCTCTACAAGTCTACTTTCGAGTTTGCAAATATTCCTCGTGAGCGTAGAGGACGTTCGCTCCTTCACCGTGATCGAGGAACGTCTACCACCACCACCCCTCGTCGAATGGCGTAAGATAAGCCTATGAATGAGCTTCTCCAAGAACCCATCGAGGGTTACGGAGATGCTATTATTGTCCCACCCATCGTGGGGCGATACCTTTGAGCTCAAACCGGTTGCTTAACTGGTAACCCAAAGCCAATTTTATGGTTTTGAGCGGGATGATCCTCATGCACACATTCGATGGTTTAACAAGATTGCATCTACCATCAAATACAAGAATGTCCCACATGAAGCAATTAAGCTTCTTCGTTCTCATTCTCTCTGAGGACAAGCCCTAATTGGCTTGAGAAACAACCCCCTCGTTCCATTGAGACATGGGAGGATTTAGTCACCAAGTTTGTTAACGAATTCTATCCTCCATCCTGAACTACAAGTCTTAAGAATGAGATAATGAAATTCTCTCAAAGATTTGATGAATCATTCGGGGAGGCATGGGATCGTTACAAAGAGTTGCTCCGCAAGTGTCCGCATCATGGTTTTACCGAGTTAATGCAAATGGATACTTTCTACAATGGTCCGAGACAAGTCGACCAAGACTCTTTAAATGCCTCCGCGGAGGTAATTTCTGAGCAAGACCACAAAAGAAACCTTGCAAATCATTGAAAACAAGTCCCGGTCCGCCTTTTCCGCACAAAGACATATCGACTCGGTCTAATCTTGGACCTTCTACTTCATCTCCCATGAGTACATCTAGCACCGATGCTAAGATTGACAAACTCACAGATATT